>VYZW01058389.1:0-17170 GCA_013401315.1 Balaeniceps rex | reverse complement strand
GGGAGGTGGCGGCGGGAGGCGGCGGCGCCGGGCCTCCGCCCGAGCAGGCGGTAAGTGCCCGCCCCGGCCCTGGCCCGGCCGGGACCCCGCGACCAGGAGGACCCTGCCGGCGGCGCCCCCGGGACCCCCCACCCCCGGGACGTCCCCGCTGGACCGGGGAGCCCTGCCCCAGTCGACGCTAATTGCTGCAGCCGTGGCGTCCTCAAAATATTAATGGCATTAAATTCTTTTTATCTGTGCTGGCAAACCGTGCTCGATCACATCTGCGGCTCTCTGCGTTTCCTCTCCCTGGTGCACGGGAAATACCGTCCCGAGAAGGGCCATCCCCTTCCCCGGTTTCCCTGTGCTACCGAAAGTTTCTTTTCCTGCCCTATGGAAATAGCTTGACTTTATAAAGTACGGCTCGCGCTTTTCTCTGGGTCCTGCTTGTAAACACCAGTTTTAAAATGTGAACATAAAGCTGCCGCTTAATGTTTGCCAATCCGCTGCAGCTGCAGTCTGGCTCTTCCTAAAGAAGCATTTCAGTCTCTTTCTGTTTAACAAATAGTGGATTTGCCTCTGAGGGAGCTGAGATTTATCTCTTTTTTTTTTCCCCTATCCAAAAATAACAGCAGCATCTATATCATCTGGTGATGAGGCCAAAAATCACTGGCTTCTTTCATCTTAGCTCGGCTTTGGAAGTTGCATGCTGTTTGTTAGATAAACGCTGCTCTGTGCAGATGCACAAAAGTCATCAGACTAAAGTAATAAATTTAAAAATAGAAACAAATATTTAGGACCCAGGACTTTCTGCCTTGCATGCCTCAGTTTTGCTCTTTTAGAAGTGTATCGTTTCCATTGCGAAGCTGCATGTCCATGGGGTAATGATAACTTTAATACCTAATAAAATTGCCATTAGGAAATTTGGCAGGGTTCAGTATGAGAACCCTTTTTTTAGACAAGTTTTAAAGAAAAGCCTCAAAGAAAGGAAGATTTGGGAATGGAAAAAAAATAGAGATCTTGTATTGTCATATTTTTTCCCTGCCCTTTTAACTCCAAACCCTCCTGCGGTATGAACGGGAGCTCACTCCAGCACCACTTTCTCCCCTGAGTGACTCTCATTTATGAGCAGTCCTCCTGGCTTCCCCCATTTATCTTTACTTACGGGAATAGAGGCTGCTGTTGTCCATTTTCCCTCTGCCTCCACATGTGAATATCGTGTCTGGATCTTTAAAAATAATAATTATATTGGTCGTGAATTTTCCTGCACATAAAGTGGTATTTTAGCTCTATTCTGAAGTGATATATATTCTGGGTAATTACATATCAGAAAGGCAACGGAGCTGCCCCCATCTTTCTTTACAAAAATCACTAGAGGGACAGTATACCATGGCAGTAGATATTAGTGAACTAATGACAAGGGGCAAACGAGAAAGGATGAAGAATTTAAGATGCGGCCCCTGGGGTGGCATAGCGGGGGTCACCATGCCCAGCTCCCTGCTGCAGACCTCCTCCTCTGGCAGAAATGATGGTGAGGAACCCATAGCATCACCTCGGCTGCCCCGGGTCGCGGTCACACCCAGTGCAAACCCGGGGTGGGAGCACTGTCAAGCCTTGCAGTGCAGAGATGTCTGTGAGGGCCCTCAAAATTCAGCCTGAAGCAGGCATGTGGGGCTTTGGTCGCCCAGTGTGGCCAAGTGGTTGCAGCATGCAGCTATGCCGCCCACAAGGTGACGGTGATGCCAAGCATCTTGTGTGTCTCCTTGTCCAGCTGCTGCTGATGCCTCTTGTTTGAGAAGGAAGATCACATCTCTGGTTGCACCCAGACAGGTCGTTTGAAAGACAGCAAAGAATTACCAGTGTTTTTCAAAGATATAAAAGACATACAAGATATTAGATATTTTCAGGGCAAACATGAAGCTCTTCTTGGTAACACTTTCCTTACCTGAACCTGAGGTGGCCATGGTCCTGTTGAGACAGCAGTCATGAGCTTACCGTTCTGACTCCTCGAGGCCTAAAAAGTCACTGGCTTGAGAGAAGGAGGGAGGAAACTGTTTGCAGCACCAAGTTTTGCTTGTTTACTGAATGCAGTTTAGGTCGTTGTGCAAACTGCAGTCCCACCCTTCCCATGAGGCCGGTGGGGGAGGTTTCTGGAAAGGGATACTAGCTTCATTGTGTCACTAGTTCCTTGCTAGAAATTTTGAGGGCAATTTCTGTCAGTCTTGCCGGTTTCTCAGCCAGTCATTTATAATTTCTGTCTCATGGGGGGAACTTGCTTGCTTTGCCCTGTTCGGCTGTGCAAACTGGGGGATAAGCAAAGAAATTTCAGAGAAGAAAGGATGTGTTGATTGAGCAGAGCTAATGGGGGGAAGATGAGGGAGAAGGAGGAAAGGCAACAAGGAGATATTACAGTAGAGAAGTCTGGTGAGAAATAGCCTGTGGAGGAGCAGATTCTGGCTGGTGGAAGGAGAGGAGACGTTTGCCACTGGCCAGAAGAGAGCGGTTGTCTGCAAGCAGGACTCAGCTCTCTGCTGTCATGGTTGGGTTTCTCCTGGGCATGATGTGCATCAACATTGTGCTTTCCCACCTGAACCCCAATGCACTTTGTCACCCAGCAGCAAGCTGGCAGCACCGATGGGCGGTCAGGCCAGGTGGCGAGGGCTGGTGGAAAGGGATGTGGCTGCATTTAAAGGCTTGAGCCTCTGTTGCATTCAGACAGTGCTTGGGAGTGAGAAGAGTGAAAGCACATCACAACAACGGGCTGGGAACCAAATCCTGATGGGGAACATGAACCCAGCTCGGAGCAGACCCCAACACATCTTTATCAGCATCAAACGTCCATTTTCAGGTTTGCTGGTTCTGTTTGGTTGTACATGCTTTTTCCTCATTTCTTTGCCTAATACAGAAAAAGAGCAGGGTGGCAGCTCTCGGTGGAAACCAAGGGAGAGACCGTGGCCTCAGGCATTTCCCCATTGGTTTCCTGAAATGGAAAAACCACGCAAATATGTTAGGGTTTTGCTTTTAAATGCTTTTTCCGCGGCGCCGTCACTCCTCCTGACTGCAGACGGGGTGTGATTACAGTAAGCCGATCACCCCAGCTGCAGCGCAGGAATAACGCAGGTAGAGGGTGCATTAACTGTCTTCTAGAGAGACTACCATATATTTTCAAAACCCCCAAGTCTTCAAAGCTTTGCCTGTTTTTTTCAGCCAGATAAAAGTTGTTTCTGCAGATTGGTGTGGCGCAGCATCGTCTCATGGCTGGCTGGTGCCAGCTGCAAGCACACAGGGGTCCTGTGGGGACATTTAATGTCACACCCCATTAGTTTCTTACAGGAATTCAGACAGGTTTATTTTTCTACTCTTGTTAAAATATGCTTCCCCCAACAGAAATTTGGTATTTCTAATTCAGTGCTGTTAGCAATTTATTTCAGCATTCTTTTCCTCGTTGTATTAATGGTCAAAAACGCCCTTGAGTCAAGATGTTCTCCTACATTTGTGTGAGGAGCTGTGCTCCACTGGCCAGGGGGACTTCAGAAAAGGTCTTTTCCAGCTGAACATCTGGGACTCCTTGAACTCCAAACAGCTAAGGGAAGCAGCTAAGTGAAAAGTCCAAAGTCAGGTTATTTTAGATTCTGCAGTTATTTCCAGGTATGGATCTGGCAGTTGCTGAGCAAAAGGTCTCCCTCTCTTTCACTTTACCTTCCTTGGCTTTTTAAAAGCACCTGAAACTTCACCAAAGCCCAGCGAGCAGCGAGCTGTTCTGTGTCCTCAGCCAGTGTCACCCTCCCAGCACAGCTGTGTTGCAGCTGGACTCAGAAAACTGCAGACTAGGTATTTTTTTCCCCAACATCACTCGGCAGAGCATGGATCACTTTTGCCCTGGAACCATTCCTGATCTACACACTAAGCACAGGGCATGCGCAGAATAGCTGGGAGCTGGTGTTTTAAGTTGGCAGGAAAGGAGAAGCGTGGGAACTCCCCGCATCCCTGCCCACTTCCCATCCACTGCCTGTTCCTAATTCCTTCGCTGGCCAGAGGATGTTGCTGCCGACCGGAGCAAGGCTGTGCGTGCTTTGCCTGGGATGCAGCTGGGGCTATACATCCCGTTTGGTACCTACTGACACATTAGGTAAGCTAGATATTTTTGCCAGCGATAACTCCAGCTGTGGGTTCACGAGAGGCTGTTTTTGGCAGTGATGACTGGCTTAGCCACCCACATCATCTGCTGGCGTCGCTGGAGGGTGCTGCCCTGCTGCTGTACCAGCTCAGCCTTCTGCAGCTGTGCTGCAAACTCTGTCTGCGACACGCTCTGGCTGACATCACCTCCCTCCCCTCCAAGGGGGGGGATTTTCATTTCAGCTCAGACTGGTGCCCTGGTCCAGTTCATGGGGTGTTTGTGAGGAGGGATTTGGGAGCAGCAGAGGCAGGGAAGGAGGCACTGGCTTACATCCTGCAGAAAAGCCGTGCTATGAACCCACAGCCCAGCAGAGCAGCACTAGCAGGGGACCACACTGCTCCCGTGTAAATGTTTTAGGTGGCTCGGTCACTCTCTAGGCTCTCCTGTACGTGACGGGACCACTCGGGGTCTATATCAGGGCTGTATCTGTACTGGTAAACTATACCATAGCAGCTGCCTGGCATCGGACCATTACGGTCTGCCCCGCTGAGCTGCTAGGATGGTCCCTGCCATGGTTTTGGCCTGGGCCAACTTACAGTCTCCCAAAAAACACGTGGGCATGGTTCAGGGGCCAGCACAGGGACCATCCCCAGGAGGCAGCTTGAATTTGGCCACCCGGTTTTGGAGACAACGAGGTTGAGACTATAGTTGTGGCTGTAGCTGACCAGTTTCTACGCAGCTCAGGGACAGTTCAGAGCCCCCAAAGGCGCGTGGCTCCAGATCACCCTGCAGGTCCCAGGGGACGGTGTTCTCACCCAGCTCACCCACAGCTGCTAGAGCTGACAGAGGGAGAAGGGAGGGAGCTGTGTGGGGTAAGGGCTGGCAGGACGGGTGAGGAACACCAGCCACAGCTCGCACTGGGTGGGGGGAGTGGGAAGCTGCACCCCAGGAGTGCTGGGTCATGCACACAGTAAAGTGAAATAGCTGCTGCTTCCAGCTCTCTGCTCCACCTTGCTACCAGGAGCCGCTGCCCTAACATAAAGGACGGCTGAACTGTGTGTTCAACGGCTGTCAAACCACTCCACCTCACATCTCGTTACGTTAAATTAAACCTGAGTACATGCTGGGTGAGCTTAATATCCAAGCCTTTAAACTTGGAGGAGGGGCGATGTGGGGCGATGTGGGGCTTTGTAGCACAAGAGACCCCAGCACGAGATGCCTATGCTGGGAACAGGGTGGAAAACAAGGAGACACACTCAGGTCTGGATGAGTAATAAAAAGATGACTGCAAGCTGCAGAAAGGAGAAGCTGACTTCATTTATCTCTTAACAGGGCACAGGCCAACCAGGCCAGCAATTACTTATTTAGCTGTAGGATAAGAAGCCATAATATTCAAGTGTCATGACGTGCACATCATCTTAACCCACATAAAGGGCTAATACTAATTATCTGCTGAACTTGCAACATATACATTACAGCAATCCCAAGCAGGCTGGGTGGGGTTGGTTTTTCCTCTGTCTCCCTGCCTGCCACGGCCCCTGCTTCGCATCCTGCCCGGCGCATGGTGTCACTCGGGCATCGCAGAGCCACGCGTCATTCGCCTGGATGAATTAGGCACAGTTCCCAAAGAGCAGAGGCTCTGACAGAGGTGGAAAGGCAGAGGCTGGAGGTGCCTTTTGTTTTCACTCCCCCCTCCCCCAGTTTTTCCTGATGCATCGAATTAAATGTTAGTAGAGATCTACCTGCGCTAATGCCGAATTCTCTTGGGAAATAAGCGGTGTTGCTGACAGATCCCTCGGAGAAGGTGGGAGCTGATTTTGCACAGAGAAGCAGATTTTGCTAACCCGTGCTGCTCCGTCCTGATGACTAATTAATTCTGTCTTCCACCCACACAACACGTACAGCTCGTAATATGGAGGAGTCAGCCACAAGGGAAGAAAAAAAGACAACCTACTGTACAACTCAAACCCCTCCCTGAACTGATCCAAACCCATCCTTTGCCCAGAAGTGTTGGAAGCTGGGTTCTCGCTGTGGGAAGAGCAGCATCAAAGCACGCCTGGAGAACTGTATTCCCCTTGGTGCCGAGGCTGAATGATGTTCTTTGCCTGGTGGAAGGAACCCAGGGTGGCAGCAGTAGCCTGGTGGGTGAGGGTGATGGCGAGGGCGAGGGGCTGCATTGTGGGGTGCACTCCCAGGAGGAGTCAGCCCTCGGAGCTCAGCATGGGATCCTCCTGGCACTGCTGCTTGCTCTTGTTGCTTGTGGGAGATTGCCCAGAAATGATGCTAAATAACCAGGAAGGAACTCTCTTCCCTCACCGTCAGCTTTCTCACATAGCCTTGTCTCCGCTTGGACCCAGGAGCTGTTTCTAGAACAGTTCAGGCTCTTCCAGAGAAAACAAAGTGTTGCCAAAGAGCGGGGGCTCTTCTGAAAGGAAGTAGAGTGCCTTTTGACAGGCATCAAAAGATGTTACAAATCTTTCATAGAGATTTACTTTGTGATTTTAAGCAAGCAGCTAGGACACGAAAGACTGTGGATAGCAGACACCTTTCCCAGCTCCACAAATGGAAGCTCTTTAGGACTCACCTGGAAGAGGCGTTGACCCAGTGCCATGAGAGAGGTGTCTTTGCTGCAGCCCCACCTCACCTGCTTAAGCATGGGAGCCGAAGGTGACCATGGCAGCGCAAAGCCCACCCAAGAAGCAGGGAAGAGCTGAGCAGTTTGCTGCCAAGCACCTATCTGCCTAGCAGAGCCTGAGAGCACTGTATTTAAACCTCAACTCCTGTCCATCCGCATGTGAAGCAGCTAAGGAAGGACTGTAGTGAAAACACCTCCTCTCAAATTAAAATCAGATGCCATGCAGTAATGGCAGACACCCCGGCGGACATTTCTATCCAGCGGATGGCACATACAAGCCTGACCGATACCAACTGATTTAAATCAGCGCAAAACTGTGCATAAAGCCATCATCCCTGCACCGGCACTGCCTGTAGAGGGGTAGCTCCCCTCTATAGCTCCCACACTTACCAGCACCAGTCCTGTGCACTGCTGGACCTCGAGGCAGCACAGGTTTGAGCTATTTCAAGAGCAGATACATGATCTTACTCGGGAATTGCTTGATCCCATCCAGCCCTGCAGAAACACCGCACAGCAGATGTATAGGTGATAGCCCTGAACTGCAAGCTTTTCCACACCTCTCCCTGGTTCCTTTGCTTCCCTTTTTTGTACAGAAAAATCTTTTCCTCCTTTCCATGCTGATGGAACAACTTTTCATTTCTATTTTCTGGAAGCCAGGTCCTCGCTTTGGTTCTGTGTGCTACCCGTTTAACATGTTAGTGTCATCATGAAAGTCAGGGTAACTTGTATGAAGGAGGCCCACCAGCTTCAGGACTGCTGCTCAGCAAAAATAATGGCAAGCCAAAATGGGTCTAGTTTTGTGCAAAGCCACAGCCCTTGTCCCTGTCCCGCTCCCTTTCCCCATAAGGCTACAGTGAAGAAGTGGAAAAGATGAAAGGTACATTCTTCTCAGTAGCATCTGGCTGCAGGGCATTCATTTTATTACTGGTCCAGCTGGGGGCTCAGACAGACACAGGGTCCCATCATCATCCCATTTTAAATGCTGTTAGGTTTGGCTTTGGTTGACCCCCTCATGTCCCATTGGAAACTTGTGGGCTTCTGGCATAGGGAAGGTGGATGTTTCACTCCAGATGGATCATTGCAAGGAAGCGGCTTTGTCAGGTGAAAAGAACTGGGTCCGTGTTGCCATAACTTCCTTCCTTAGCAGGTATTTTTATAATGCTACCTGTCAGCTGGCGGGGCAGTGCGTATTCATGGGAAAACTGGGAGGTTTAACGAGTTAACGTTCGGTGATTTTGGTTCCGTAGCCTGCAGCCACCCAGGTGCCCTGAACACTGAAACAGAGCTAGCAGAAGGGTGGTTAGTAAAGGGGACCCTCTTGTACCTGTATTGTCTCCACAGGGGTTGTTTGGGGGTTTAAACCAGGGCAGACATGGCCTACTATAGACAGACATAGGTTTCATAGAAATAAAAAATTGTTTGGGTTGGAAGGGACCTTTAAAGATCATCTAGTCCACCCCTCTCCGCCATGGGCAGGGACATCTTCCACTAGATCAGGTTGCTCAGAGCCCCGTCCAACCTGACCTTGAATGTTTCCAGGGATGGGGCACCTACCACCTCTCTGGGCAACCCGTTCCAGTGCTTCACCACCCTCATTGTAAAAAATTTATTTCTTATATCAAGTCTAAATCTACCCTCTTTTAGTTTAAAGCCATTATCCCTTGTCCTATCACTACAGGCCCTGCTAAAAAGTCTGTCCCAATCTTTCTTAGAAGCCCCCTTTATACACTGAAAGGCCTCAATAAGGTCTCCCTGGCACCTTCTCTTCTCCAGGCTGAACAACCCCAACTCTCTCAGCATTTCTCCATAGGAGAGGTGCTCCAGCCTTCTGACCATTTTCATGGTCTTGCTTCAACAGGTCCATGTCTTTCTTGTGCTGGGGGCCCCAACGCTGGATGCAGTACTCCAGGTTGGGTCTCACGAGAATGGAGTAGAGCGGAAGAATCACCTCCCTTGACTTTAAAGTGTTGCAACTGAAATACGTGACTTTTCTTCTTTCCCAGGCTTTGTCAACCAGAAGTCCACCAGCACCAGAGAACAATGCCGACCATCAGTGAGTACCCTGTGCTTTCATTATATCTTCACGGGGGGAAAGCAGCTGTAGCAAATGGAGCATAAAGGGGAAAGCTATTCCTGCATGCCTCCCGCTGTGCAGAAGAGAGGTGGGAATGGTGTCAAATCATTTATAGCCCTAAATATTCTGTCCTCTACATGTTTGCCAATTAAAAGAAAATCCTGGAGCTGGGCTGCCTGAAAAGATCCAGGCTGCAGCTCAGGTACAGTATAGAGATTCATTCCTGGTCATGAACAATGCAGAATTTAGTAGGATGGCCACATGTCACAGAGGCACCTTGAAGGAGCTTGTGAAAAGCTGGGGAGGATTGCTCCAACAAGTAGCTCAGGCCCTGGTTCACCGACAGATCATCTGTGGGCTCTGCAGTGTGTAGAAAAGGAGGATAACATCTCTTTGCTCCCCAGGAATCATAAGAGAAAACCCATGAGACACTCCCATGCTACACCAGTTAGAGACATGAGCATCACTCAGGGACAGGGGAATGGTGGGGACCTACTGCTCTGGGTGTCAGACAAAAGAAATCTGAAATCTTCTTTCCGCAAGCAAAAGCTACCGAGCAGACTGCGCCTCTGAGTCTGCCTGCACCAAGAGCAATGGGAACAGTTTGATGCATGCATTAAAGAAACACAGATTAAATTAAAAGGATTGAAAAACCATCTTAAAATATCATCTCCTTACACTAAAGAGCGACTCTCCTAAACATCATGCTCTCTCTGACTGTCATCCAGCCCCTCTGCTCCTGCAACACTCGAGAGCAGACTAATCTGCAGATCCTGGCCGTCGGGCTGTGTGACCTACTAACGCCGAGCAGCGCTGGTGGATGTGACACAAAAGCCCAGGCGCCAGCCACCATCCTCCCTCCTCCCCTCCCTCCCAGCTGGCAGGGAGTTCGCCTGGCGAGGCTGCTGGTTTCGGGAGCACTCAGAAAACATGCCTGTCCCCAGCTTTCCGGACAACGAGGCTCATATGGGCACTCGTGAGGACCATGGGCTCTCCTGGGCTCTCCAGCATCCTCAGTGGGCTTTGGGCTATGATGGCAACTGAGCAGTCTCCTCGGGGGTTGGCACCCAGCCCTGCCGCAGTCCCCCACCGAGCTCCCCAGCCCCAGGCTCTCGCTGGCCCCTCATCCCCTGCCAGGGCTTTCCTTCTCCCTCCCTCTTTGACACACAAAGGGAAGACTTGAGATGGCAGAAACTGGTTTCTGGTCTGGGATGACAAAGCAGGAGCTTATTTTCATTTGGATAACTTTATACAGTTTGCTTTATACCCACTGCGGAGCCCTGTTGCGCAGTTCATGTGTGAAGTGCCTGTACTGCCCGTGATAAGCAGGGCTGCAATTTCTGCTGGCAAGAACTGCATGCAAACATATTTTTGGAATTGGTCCAACACCCAGCAAAACTGCATTTTAAAGAAAACAAATCAAGCCCCAGGAACAGCGGTTAATGTGTGTAGGTGTCTCATCCTTCACACTTCTGCGGCTAGAATTATTCTAGATAAACACTCACGTTACAAGCAGCAAAAATCAGCCTTGTCTTGATAGAGTTGCTGACTGAAGAAATTCCCATAAAGCCAATTAAAGAAGAAATAAGTGTCAAGCAGGGAGAAAAAACCCTAGGTATGGAGACTTAATACTCTCTGCCAAGAGAGCAGTCTCGCGAGATAGCAGCTGTAGGTGTGCACCTCCTGTGCTGCACATATTCCTGTGCGACACCACATAAGCGTCTAAACCAGGCCCTAATAAATACCTTCGATGCGCATGGGAACACAGCTGGATGTACTCCTGATCGTGCTGTGTTACCCCTGCAATTCTTTTGTGAACCGCTCTCTAGCATCTGGTAGCGCACGGGTGCACTGGGAACAGCCTGGGAACACTGTAATGATCGTATAATTGCTGCCAAGGCTCGTGTCACTGGCAGAGTTACCGAGGCGTTGTTTTGACCCATTTTTCAGCTGCAAGGTCTTGGAGAAGGCATTTTAATGATTAACCCTGGACTTCCCATCCTCAGCAAAACGATGAAAAACAGTGGCCTAGATTCACCCCAACCCCATTTTCAGGCACTTAACTCACATTTCTACCTAGGAGCTTGTCACCCTAGCCACCCGTCAGGGATGTTGTCACCAGAGCCCGCAGGCAGCTCTCCACTACACCAGGCAGCTGCCTGACACCAGGGATACGGCACTGCCAGCCATCCCCACTGCTGGGGAGGTTGGCACACCACCCCCAACATCTTGCTCAAAGGTGGTTTTTGCTCACTTTTGGTCTAATTTTGCCCTTTGCGTTTCCTTCTCGTCATTCCATAGTTCGTTGTCTTTCCATTAAAAAAAAAAAATTCCTCCTTCCCTTAATAATCTTTAAACACAGAGAGGCCTTTAGCTGAAATGGAGCACATTTCTTGCCTTCCTCTTTCCTAAATTGCTTTGCTCTAGCCCCTTAGATCACTTTTATTGCTGCTTTCTAAACTCCGTCCAAGCTGTTAATAACTTTTTAGTAATGAGATACCCAGAAGTCTGCACAGTAATCTTGATGGAGTTGCACTGGCCTTCTTTTTCATTGCTGTCCTACCATGCTGCAAATTCATGCGCTTTTCAGCTAGCTCTTTCCCTCTCAGCATCGCTCCTTTCCAGGTTTCTCTCTGCCCCAGAACATCTGGGGTTTGAAAAATTTTCCCCTTAACATACTGACCTGTTATTTTCTGAATCGGAAAGTCTAACAGCACTCAGCTGGATTCAACATGACTGCAAGCCCTGATCTGCAGCCCTGGCTGTGCATTGATGAGAGCAGCAAGGGGCTTCCTCTCCTGCTGGAGCAGCTGGAGGAGCACAGGAGCAGGCTTGTGGTCCACCAGCTCCTGTCCTGCCCACATCCTGCGCTCCAGATTTCCCTGCCACAGCCTCTCACTTAATTCCAGGACCAGCAGAAGCACCAACGTGCCTTTCAGACCAAGCTTCAGGTTGGGAGGACCTCAGGAGGTCTCTAGTCCAACCTCCTGCTCCAAGATGGATCAGCTGTGAGGTCAAAGCAGAACACTCCAGGCTTTGTCCCATCAGGTCTTGAAAGCCTCCAAGGATGGAGCCTGTGCAACCACAGCCTGTTCCTCTGCTTGCTGTCCTCAGGGTGCAGAAGTTTCTCCTTTTATCCAGATAGAACCTCTCATTTTTTAATTTATTTCCATGTTTCCATATTGAATGATACAGGACTTTGCCACAACAATAGAGAGAAAGAACATGAGCAGCAACTTGCTTTTCCTTTGCTCTTGAAATAAACACAGCCCCCTCTATTCCTCTCAATTCTGGGATGTGCATGGTAGGTGGGGTTTGCTTTTGTCTTTTTAAAAGGACATCTATGTTTCAATGAGTTCCAATTTTACCTGGACATTTTCTCCCATGCTTGGAGGTCACCATGCAAGCCAAAGAATCAAGAATAATTAACAGTGGGAAATTATGTAACTGCTAAGAGAAACAATGACTCTTCTGTGGGCCTGCAAGCAAGCTGCCAAGAGCTCGGCCTCTAATTCATCACATTATATAAAAGTAGTTTAAGGATTGTCACAGTGTGGAGCTTAAATCAATAAATAGTGTGTTTAAGTCATATTTCTGCATTTCCTTTTCCCAATTCTTGCTTTGTAGCTGCTGGTGTATGGTTCAAGTTCTTGGGCTTTTAGCTTTCTTCCCAGCTCTCATTTACTGTGGTGGAAACCAGATTGCTTGCAGTCCATCAGAAGGAAAATGAATCAAAGGAATAAACAGAAGAGTCTACTTGCTAAATCCTACTTGCTGCCATCTTGCTGCCAGTAGAACTTGCCATCAAGGGCATGGGGCAGCGTAAGTAAGTGTAGGACACCCACATGACCCAGCTGCCACACCAGCTGGTCATCAGGCACCTCCAGTGAAAACATCAAACTATTTCTGACACACAGGGGGCACGGCGTTAGCACAGCTAGGTCAGAGCAGCTTGGACTGGGCAGAAGCCCTTCTGACCTGGACAGATAAGAACAGGGGAAGGGTTGCATTGGTGTCATTTGCTCTGCAGCAACAGCGGCAGGAGGCCAGCTGCTGCCCGTTTCAGGAGTGTTGCAGATGCTCCCTCACCCAAGGAGAGCAGTTCTTGTCTGTCAAAGACAGGTAAGAGCTTATGAAAGCTCTTCGCCTATATGACAAAGTTTCCTTAGAAAAGCATTTCAGGGCTCTCTTCTTCAGTTCTGATTCTACATTTACTTACCTGCGTTGGGGCAGCTCCTGTGATTTCATCTAATAAATAGGTCCTCAGTTTTTTCACTAAAGGATGCTAATAACCAAAATCATCCCAGCTACAAGACCAAGGGTGAGATAGATCTCATCCTTAGAGAAATGGTAAGTCAATAGATGCTACATAATGAGTCTGGGACAGATTTGGAGCCATGCTATTGGATGTGAAAATCTCTCCTCTTTGGCAACTAAACAACTGCCATACAAAACCATTTCTTTCTTGCTTATTTGTTCTCCACCAGTGGATGGCCACCAAGTAAGCCCACCAATCTCAGTTGACATGGCATGGCAGAGCATTTTATAGTTTTGATGTACCAACTCAAGTCTCCACTTAGCTCACCTCACCGTGACCTCCATTTCATGGAGCCACGTACCCCAACTTCCAGAGATGACTAGCCTGATGGCCCGGCTTGCTCACTTCCCAGTTCTCTATAAGGTCAAGGAGGAGCGCTCGCTTGTCAGCTGCTGTCTCTTCTCTCAAGTCCTGGAGGGCAAGATCAAGTAGACTTATTTGGTAGCGGGAGCAACAGTGCTCAAAGCTCGCAGAAGACTTTCACTGTTCTCCCTCATGCAGGTAGGGACAGATTTCCCTTGTACCCAACATAAATCACCTCTGGTAATACCAATAAAGCCCATACCAGTTATCTTTGAATCAAACATCAGTTCCCACTTGTGGGAGAGTTGTGCTGATGTGAAAATAAATAAAAGCCGTAAGAGCAGTTTGAGGTAGCTGCATTCATATTTTGGTTGAAACTCAAATCCCTTACAGATACAAACAAAAAATCCCTTTCTGCATAAAACCTTAAAACTAGTAACTAGTGTAAAGGTTATGCGGTCCTTTAGCTGGGCCTCGAACCTAACTCACCAAAAGGTTCTGGGAGTCTGATCTGGAGCATCGTAAAGGCTGTACTGTAATGAACTCGCAGACTAAAATAGATGCCAAGTGATAGCAAATGTCAGCAAGCAATCTGCCTGTGGGGTATGGGAACTGGGCATGACAGAGTGTCTGTGTCTCAGCAAGCCATGTGCAGCTTGATCTTTCCATACTCAAAAAAAATGAAGCAAGGGTCATCTTGTGTCTTCAGAGCTTGATTCTGTCTCATAACACCAATAACTCGTTCCCTTCCCTGGCAGGTGCCCACAAAGGAACAGCAAAAAGCCGGCGGGACAGTCCACAATATCATACGATTACTCGGAGGAGGAGCTCATGGCAAGCATCGAGCAGGAGTACTGCCGCTGAACCCAACCCCACACCACGAGAACTTCAAGCACATTCCTGAAAGCCCAGCTGGAGCAAAACTGCTGCTGACAAAATAACACCTTGCACAGCGAGACGGCACAGGAGAGGTGGGTGGCGAAGGGAGGTGAAGCGTGAGGGGCAGTGCAGCTGCTTGGGAAGCATGGAGGAGAAAGCTGACCTGACCAATTCTGAGTGAGAGCGTGAAGATCCTCACCAACTGCTGATTTCTGATTGGTGCCGCTGGAAGAGGGATCAATTCATTTTGCAAATCAATATTTAGAAGCTCATTTCTAAATGGCATTTACAAACGAAGACATACTAGAATTGAAGTGTCATACAAGAAGTGTTGAGACATGGTGCTTTGAAGGAAAATCTTGTTTTGTCTTAGCAGAAGAAAAATGCAGCAATATCATTTGATTCAGATCTCACTTAAGGGGGTGTTGCATGAAATTCATGTTTCTGCCACTTAAAACGGGCCAAATACACTCCTTGTGCTGTGCAAGCCTCCAGGTCTGAATTTGGCACTGTCTCTTCGAACGTGGTCCCCAGCATGGGATGTAAGATGAAAAGGGGAGTGAGCCCACCATCCAGTACATAGGCAGTGTCATCCCAGAGTCCAAATCCCACCACTTAGACAAACACATCTCCTGGGAGCCAACAGGGAGCATAGGATTTGTACAATCCCTTTGGGGTTGGATGCCAGCATCAGTGTGGTACCTGGGGCTTCTTGGTGTGGATCCTCCAGCAAAAGCAGGAGGCACATCCCCGGTGCTGTCTTGCTGTGGCCAGCGATGATCCACCTTGAGCGGGACTTGCATGCTATTGCAGAGCAGCTGTTTGCAATCAGTTTTCAGAATTATCAGTCCTGGCCTTCCCGTTTATTTCTTGTAGGTAACCTAGAAGAAAAATCACTACATTTTACCATTAGTTGACTGCAAAGTAAAACAGAAAGTTGGCTCTCCAAAGAAAACCATATATTTTCAGTGCTCCCTGACAGGGAAGCCTGGTATTTAGGGTTTCTGCCTTTATTTTACCTGCATCTTAATGTATTATGAGTAGCTGCTTATTATCAGAAGTAGAAAAATACCTTATTCCTGTCTTCAGCTGAAGCATAAAAGACATCAGATGAAATCTTCACATAGACTGTGTAAATGCAAGTGGAAACAGCAGGACACATCTTGAGATGCTGCATTTTAACTTCTTTGTAATTCCTGCTATCTGTGAAACAGAAATAAATGCATCTGTACTCTATGTAGCCCTCAGTAAAGGCATCAAATGTTGTTTTGAAAAAGGCTCTCCAGCTTACGTGGCGAATCGTCTTAGGGTACCTGCAGAGACTAAGCAAAACTCATCCTTGGAGGATGGCAGGAGGGATGCCGTGAGGCAGACACTAGATTACGCCCCTGGTGCACATACTCACACTCCAGTTTTCTTTCCTGCAGCAGCCTTCAGCGAGGCTGGCCGTTGAGCTCTGCTTGAGGGCGCAGGAGCTGCCAGGCAGCCAGCAGAGATGGGCAGCAGGAAGGAAGCTGACCTCCTGCAAAGCTACGCAAGCTTGGGGGCAAGAGCTGCCAGCATGCTGGCTGGGGCACTTTGATAGGATGAGGGGTAATGGTTTTAAACTGAAAGAGGGTAGATTTAGGTTAGACACAGGGAAGAAATTGTTTACTGTGAGGGTGGTGAGACACTGGAACAGGCTGCATAGAAAGGTGGTAGATGCCCCATCCCTGGAAGTGTTCAAGGCCAGGTTGGATAAGGCTTTGAGCCTAGTGGAAGGTGTCCCTGCCCATGGCAAGGGGGTTGGAACTAGGTGATCTTTAAGGTCCCTTCCAACCCAAACCATTCTGTGATTCTATGATACCTCGGTGGCCCAGAAGTAGCCGGAGTAGAAAGCAGATGTCCTTGCATAGCTTGGGGGAAGTCGGGTGGGCCCTCTGGAGCAAGGGCTCTCCAACCCTCCTGAAAAAAAAAACAATTTTGGATGATAGCACTTTATTTTTTGTCATTTTTAGACCTACTAATGCTGCTAATCTGTGGTAGGAACACAGTTTCTCTGCAGTGTGTCAAGCATCAGCAGCCAGAGCTTGTATTAGTTTTCAGCAGCTCTCCAAGACCTACTGGGGTGAGCAGAATGTGCCTGTGGAGAGCAGGAAAAACATGGGAGACCTGCTGACTCCAGCACCATAGGCAACCATGGTACTCCAGACCCTGTCTTTCTTTAATCACTGCACTGTTTTAGATTTCCCTTCAATTTGGATTTCATTCTTTTGCCCAGGACCTTCCTTGCGCCAAGGTCCCCAGAGTCTCTGGCACACATGGGGAGATGCTTTAAGGAGCTCAGTCACAGCTCCCCCATCATGAGGGCAGGGCCAGTGTATTGCCATGCTTTTGGGTGGCCTCCAGTGACACAGCAAACCAGAAGGAAAGCCACGCCGCTGTCAGATGACGCTGCAACATGAGCAGGCAGGGCACCGCAGCAGCTGCCCCCGCACCGGGCAGAGCAGGCAGCTCCATCCCGTAGCATGGCACGGGCAGGGACCAGGGCTCTGCCTCCCCCCAGGGTCCCTCTGCCCGTGCCCTGCCTCCCCTCACAGAGTTTCTCTCTCTGAGGCTGCTTGGCTACAGGCTGTTCAGAAGGGACAGGCAAGGAAGGAGGGGTGGAGGCGTTGCCCTCTACATCAAGAAATGGATAAAGTGTGAAGAGCTGTCTCTGAAGAATAGCCACGAGCAGGTTGAAAGCTTATGCGTAAGAATTAGAGACCGAGGCAACAGAGAACCTTGTGGCTGGTGTCTGCTACAGGCTGCCCGATCAAGGGGAGCCTACTGATGAAGCCTTCTTAATCCAGCTACAGGAGGCATCACACTCGCAGGCTCTTGTCC
>VYZW01058387.1:41859-57650 GCA_013401315.1 Balaeniceps rex | reverse complement strand
AGGATAGGATAGGATAGGATAGGATAGGATAGGATAGGATAGGATAGGATAGGATAGGATAGGATAGGATAAAAACAGTCCCATAGGGCTTGAAAAAGATGAAACTCTCCTTGGACCCAACAGAACTGGATCATCATGGGCTATAAATCAGCCAGGGTAAAAGCCTGCAGCACCCCAAAAGAAAAAGTTAGTACGTTAAGGAAACGGAGGACCTTTTGTCCTGGAGCCCTTAATTTCCTCTTGGTTTTCACTGTGAATTATCAGCTTAATAACGCCAGGCAGTGTCTGGGCTACAGGTCCTCTCTCTCCACATCATTATTTTCCCTGCTGTTGGAGAAGAAGAAATTTAGCATTCACATTTCTCCTTTCTCCCCAGCCTTTTAATTTAGCAGGGTAATTCATCAACTCAAGCAGCTCAATACGCCGCACCTTCGCAAAGCAGGGGATCAATAGCTAAGGGCCACCCTCCTCAGTCCTGCGCTGAGCAGCAGAAAGGGAGAACAATAAAAATCTTCCATCAGATACACAAATCTGAGATTCATCCGCCTGAAAGTCAAACAAAATCCACGTGGCTGGAGTGGCTGGACCCGTGGCACAGACAGGGAAGCTGATGTACCCAGATGATAGCAAATTTGGAGAAGAAAACCCACGGGACTAGGAGGCAGCGCTCTGATTAAGGCATGTCTTATTCCAAACCCTATCTTAAGTTTTGCAAAAAACCCTCTCACGTTGCATTTTTTTCCCCAGAAGTGCAAACCTCAGGGCTAAAATTCCTGAGTATTTGCCCAAAATAGGGTCCATGCACGGTATTTCCCAGGTACAAGGCCAGCAGCGGGGATAACAGGTAGGCGTGTAACGTGCTGCTGCTGTAGGTTCAGCACAACCAATCTGGGTACCAGATGTAGTCTTGGCCCGGAATTACCATCATTATTTACTGCATCGGCCAAAAAAACCTCTTGATGGGTAGTAGAGAAGTTTGCTGTGAGCTCTGGTAGCCAAATAGGCTCAGACCTATCTCACCATAGCACCGTGCAGTGCAGTAATCTAAATTTAAATAGCTCGTTGAGTATGGTCCAAGACAGCGCAGACCTTGTTGCTGTTGGGTTAAAGGGATTTATAAGTGATGCAGGAGAGTGGAAGGTGCCCAGGGAGCCTCAGAGTCACGGTGTTGTCTAGAAAACCTCCACCTCATCGTAAAGGAAAGGCTCCAAAAAGCACCGAGACTCACCCCAAATCCATTTTTTCCCTGCGCTGCCTGGAAAAGGAGCCCAGCTGATGCTCGGATTAGATTTCTGAAAATGCAAAGCCAGCGGAAATGAACCCTGGACTTAGCTTAACTTCGTAACTTTACTCAAAAGCCCCCGAGAATCAACTGAACTTCAAGTGGCAGACGCCTTATTTTGCTATTTAAGGAGAGGATCCTCACCCTGAGCTTCCCTAGGAAGGAGATTCGGTCCTACCGCGATGATGCTATGTATTCCCTCCTCCACCCCAGAGCAATACGGGATCGGAGACACAGTGAGAAAGCCGGGAGAGAACAAATACCTGCCTCGCCTCGTTACTGTAGAAACCCTGCAAGGACATCCCACCGTTCAGGTCCTCCGACTCATCTTTTTCAGTTGTTTCCACCACGCGCCCCATCGGTTTAATTGTCGTGGTACCAGTTGCTGAGTATTTAATACACGGCAACGCCATCTCCTTGGAAACCCTTTTTTGGGGGGGGAGGGCTGAACGCAGGGAGTGCCAAAGGGATGCTCGGGGGATGCTGTTGGTCACCTCCCCATGCAATGAGCACAAGAGCATCCTCCTGATGGACCGCGGGCGTGCGCGGGATGATGAACATCCCATGCCTGCGAGGTTCAGGCTGTGATGATGAACGATGGTTCACAACAACAACCCCGAGGCGCGGGGGCCATGAGAGGGCTTACAGCGCTCGCGTTGTGATAGAAGTTGGATTTTAACGAGTCAGAATTTGTATCATGAAGGTTAACGTGGCCTCAGAGAGCCACGGAGGCTCTTGGGCAGGTTGGGTGTTGTTTGCCGAGTGACCCATTGCTCAATATCACCCATGCCTCATCCAGACATCACTCCAGAAAGCCACCTCTGCATCCCTCCTGACCCCACAGCAATTAACGCCGTGAGCCAATCCGATTAGGAGAAGCTGAAATTTCTGAGTATCTTACACTTAAAATGACTTGGAATTTATTGGTAAGCGCGGTTACAAGGGGAAAAATAGCTGAGCAAGCATCTTTCTGTATCAGAGAGTAATGGGGTCAGAAGCCCGCATCGATCCGGCAGGCATCTCGGTCAGAAGGAAACGGCTCAGAGCAAGAACCTCCCGTGTAACTGGAGGGGGAAGAAGCTGTAGGTTTTGTTTTTTTTTTTAACTCTTAAACCCTCCAAGAAGGAGCAAACTACGCCCAGGAGGATCAAGCAACAGCAATTCAAATTCCCACTCCTCGGTGAGGTTTTGGAGACCTGGCCCAAGCCTAGAAGAGCGAGAGCAAGGCACTTGGAAGCAGCTCTACAGCACTTGGGGTGCTCTGCTCTCCAAATCTCTCACCCCTGGGTGATCGCTTCGGCACGGTGGTGTCCCAGATCCAAAGACGTCCAAGAACCAAAATCCCCCCGTTAGTGCACAATCCCACAAAGATGACGATTCCCATCTCATTCCCACCCTGAAAATTAAAATAAAAATTAAATTAATCAGAGAATCATGGAAGGGTTTGGGTTGGAAGGGACCTTTAGAGGTCATCTAGTCCAACCCCCCTGCCATGAGCAGGCACATCATCAACCAGATCAGGTTGCTCAGAGCCCCGTCCAACCTGACCTTGAACGTTTCCAGGGATGATCTATAATCTATAATATAATTTATACCATTATGCTTTGATTCTTAAATGCCCTGGCTCTCAGCAGGACAATCAGGTTTCTTACGCACATGTTATTTTGCAGGAATATTTGACGTAAAAAAAATTGTTTAAGCCACCAGGAAAACGTAGCTCCTCGGTGCCAAGCCTTAGAAAGTCCAGGCTGATGAACGCAGGCACAGCGCAGACCCAGAATCGCTGAGCGTCCGCAATAACACTCCATTAACCGTAGGTAGGTAAGAGTTAGCAGAATATCAAAGCATTTGGGAGCTGGGGCTTGTTTCTGCACTAGTCATTTCAGCGCCAATGAAGATTTTTATGAAAATACATCATTAACCTGAAAGGTGTAATGCTTCTTCGCTAACTGGCCTGACAGATGCGGGCGGCTTGAAAAAATATCAGGGCAGGCTACCGAAGGAGCAGAGCTTCTTGCTACGGCAGCTGGAGCTGGCAGAAAAGCTTCGAGTGGGATGGAGTTACCAAAAAAAAAAAAATCCAGCTTTTCCCACCGAGCAGGAGTTACCTGCTTAGGGTGCAGGTGCCAAACCAGGGAGTTGTTAAATGAGGGAGCAACGTGCCACGAGCGTTGGCCGACACGTGGAGCCCTTAGCGAGCCCTCAAAGACCAGGCAAACAGCTTCTGCTTCTCCACTGTTTGCTCCCCTGGAAAGCCAAACCATGAAATGGCTGTGCTGCCCACGCACGCCGGTCCTCGCCCTCCCTCCTCCTGCCGAGGGAGTCATGCTGATAGATGAAGCCCAAAATTGGTCACGCTCCCCCCAAAAATCCCAAGCCAACCGTGTCGTAGCTTGAGTCCAGTTGTCCTGCATCCACCACACCACAGTAATGGTCCTTGGGCAAATCTCTTCTGTGATGGTCACAAAATAATTTCAGTTCCCCTCCCTCGCAGGGCACGAGGCTGAACCACATCACCGCATCTTCTACGTGGGGGTAGAAGAGCAGTTGCTATAGTTCCATGGGCACAGAATCATTGAATTGCGGTTTGGGTTGGGAGGGACCTTCAAAGGTCATCTAGTCCAACGCCACTGCCATGAGCAAGGACATCTTCAACTCCATCAGGTTGCTCAGAGCCCCGTCCAACCTGACCTTCAGTGTTTCTAGGGATGGGGCATCTACCACCTCTCTGGGCAACCTGGTCCAGTGTCTCACCGTCCTCAGCGTAAAAAAAGTCTTACTTCTTATCACTCCTGGAAATCGCGAGTGCATCAGCCAGCGGGAGAGCCTCGCAGCCAGCATCTCCGCTCCGTTTCCCTGCCAATCCCTATCAAATGGAAGTTTTGTTTCTCTTCTTCCAAGCCGTAAGGTTCGAGATCCCGCTCTCCCGCCGCGGGAACTGACCCCCCGCTACCCACAAAACCAACGCTTACTAACTTCTCCTGACAGCCTCATCGTGCACCCCACGCCATGATATTCCTGCCGTCGACTGGCGCTGCGATGGTTACATCACGTCTAACCTTCGCCGCGTCAGCCCGCTAACCTTCCCCTGACATTGCAAAGTCAGATCGCTTCCCCATCAAAGCAGCGCGGCGTTAATACACGCAGCCGTCGGCTCTTGCCTGCCGGAGCAGGATTTTCCTTTTTTTTATTTTATTTGAAAGGGATGAGCAGAGACTCAGGCCAACAGACAACTGATTCGCTTTGATAGAAAAGTTTATTATTTCCTAAGGTGGCTTTAGAGTTTAATCTCTGCCTTGTCAGCACTTTCCTCCTCGCTGAAATTACTGCAGATGCATGTCAGGACGGAGCAGAGGTCTGTCTTTGTTTTCTCCCACTGTCCTGAAATAGCTATTGCCTAGCAGGGGATGCAGCGCTGCTGGCAGTCACGTGCTGGATTTCTTTCCAGATCCTTACGAGCTGCAAGGTCCGGGGTATTTATGTAGTTACGGATCAAGGCCAGGAGCTGCCGGAGTATCAGGTTGGATCCTGAGCTCGGATTTTGCCCGATATTCCCCCCGCTCCCCATGCGGATGGAGGAAAAACGGGACATGAGCCAGCAATGTGCGCTTGCAGACCAGAAAGCCAACCATCTCCTGGGCTGCATCCAAAGCAGCGTGGCCAGCAGGTCGAGGGAGGGGATTCTGCCCCTCTGCTCTGCTCTGGTGAGACCTCACCTGGAGCCCTGCGTCCAGCTCTGGAGCCCTCAGCACAAGGAGGACATGGAGCTGTTGGAGCGGGTCCAGAGGAGGCCATGAAAACGGTCAGAGGGCCAAAACACCTCTGCTGTGGAGAAAGGCTGAGAGAGTTGGGGTTGTTGGAGTTGCCTGGAGAAGAGGAGGCTCTGGGGAGACCTTCTTGTGGCCTTTCAATACTTAAAGGGGGCTTCTAAGAAAGATGGGGACAGGCTTTTTACTAAGACCTGTAGCGATAGGACAATGAGTAACGGTTTTAAACTAAAAGAGGGGAGATTCAGACTGGACATAAGGAAGAAATGTTTTATGCTGAGGGTGGTGAAGCACTGGACCAGGTTGCCCAGAGAGGTGGTAGATGCCCCATCCCTTGAAACACTCAAGGTCAGGTTGGACGGGGCTCTGAGCAACCTGATCTGGTTGAAGATGTCCCTGCTCAGTTCAGGGGGGTTGGCCTAGATGACCTCTAAAGGTCCCTTCCAACCCAAACCATTCTACGCTTCTATGGTTCGACTAAAACGTACCCGCCGTATCCAGAGATCTCCACCAGTTCAAAAGGCAGCAGCACAACCTTGATGTTGAAGTCTGAAGAGATGCAGGAGCGGTGGGTAAGTGCAGCTAGAGACGACTGTTCTCACCTGACCTGCTTTATGCATCAAACAAGATCAAAAGCTGTGCGCTTTCGAATTCACGGAATCAAACCACTGCTTTTAGAGGATTGATTTTTGTTTTAAAAACATCAATTATACAGAAACTCTTTCCTAAACTTACAGCTTTAGCATCTCAGAGATGGCTCTCAAAAAACCAAAGCGTCTTTTTCAGATCCTCTGAACATAATCAGTAAATCTCAAAATTTCAAACTTTTTGCATGCAACCACGTCCTCAAGCGCTTACTGGATGCTCACAGCACCTCTGGATTCAGACCATGTTCTTTTCTAGGAAAAACCTACCTGAGTAGGTAGGATGGAAAGGAACCACAGGGGGGAAAAAAACCCGTAAAAGCAAAGTGCCAGAAATTTCAAGCTCATTGAAGAAACCAAGAAAAGCAGCGAAGAACCAAGATCACGAGGATGTGGTGGGGATGCAGAGCTCGCTCCAGGCTGCTGTCAAGTGTTGAAGGCCACCACAAGGTCAAGGATGCTCAGGAGCTCCTAAGGGCGAGCGCGGGCTCAGATGTAATCTCAGACTAAGTGTATCATCCATAGTCATGGCCAAACATGGTCCCAACCACACCGTCACCGTTCCACCTCCAGCGGTACACCTTTTGTAGGATAAAGACTGCCACAAACTAGACTTTCCCAGGGCAAGTCTCTCCTACCCTCCCAGCAGACCACTGCAAGCAGGAGGGTGATCACTCTCCTCCCTACCACCTACCATCTCCTTCCAGACCAGATGATGAGCTTCAGGGGAAAACACTAAGGAAGCCTTTCCCCGAGTGTCAAAGCCTATTCCGCTCAACGTGATCCTCAGACATTTTATATTTACTAGATTGGAAGTCAGATCGGTTTTAAGTTTTTTAGAGTTAGATACGAGCTACGCTGCCCCGAAGTTAACAGAGTATTTAATTACTGCGTTCTCCAACAAGTTCGGGCTCTGCAGGGCATCGTGCCCTTCCACTGGAGTTGTCATCTTCAGTCTCCCAAACACCGGGACCCAACTACCCCAAATTACTTCTTGCCTTTGGGAGAGCGCCAGTTTTCACACCAAGAAGTGCTGAGCCTCACCGAGAAGCATCCCCCTCCGTGCGCGCACACCCTTCATCTTCAGAGGAAGCTTCAAGCAATTAGTGCCATGACAGAAGCTCGTTAATGAGAGCGACGCAGCGAGTCCTGATCCTGCCTACAGTTTTTTTGGGACTGTTTGTATGAAGGAGAGGAGTTCCTCGAGCAGTGGGACGCCGTGGATAAGACCGCTTTGTGTGCCAACCTCCACAAACCCCAAGTCTCCTACGTCTCCGGCAGTCTGCACACCCCTGCTGAAAAATTACTGCCCTAGAAGATATTTTTGGGTCCAAAGCCAGAATGATCAATGTCTTGGAAAGACGTGAAAGAAAAGATGAAACTCTTGCCCCCAGGCTTGTAAGTCTAACTCAGTACCTCCAGCTTCTGTTTCTGGTAATAAAATGAACAAAAAAGACATTCCAGGAAGAAACGGAGCTGGAGTTCGCTGCCCACGACCACGCTGGAGGAGGAAAGCACACTGCAAGATAGGGACAGAGTAAAGAAATGTATAAATAACTTCTCCGAGTTGCACAACAACCACCTACCCTGTTCAGAAATTTAAAAAAAAAAAAAATCTCATACTCCCTCTCTGGCAGCGCGGTTCAACTTCCAGCAGAAAAAGGACCGGGAAAATGAGCGTAAATAAGTGATCCCCAGCAAGCCCGGACTTTTTCTCCTTCATGCCCTCCAGCAAATGAGGGCAGCTCCAGGGACCGAAGGAAGCGAGGCAGAGCCGGGGAGCCCAAGCGACTCGCTTGGGAAAAGACGAGATGCCACCTAGCAAGCACGCCTGGGAAAAATGATTTTCGGTTTAACGGCACCGAATCGCTATCTTTCATAGAATCATAGAATCATAGAGTGGTTTGGGTTGGAAGGGACCTTTCAAGGTCATCTAGTCCAACCCCCTGCCATGAGCAGGGACATCTTCAACCAGATCAGGTTGCTCAGAGCCCCGTCCAACCTGACCTTGAATGTTTCCAGGGATGGGGCATCTCCCACCTCTCTGGGCAACCTCGTCCAGTGTCTCACCACCCTCATCGTAAAAAATGTCTGCCTTGTATCTAATCTGAACCTACCCTCTTTTAGTTTAAAAGTTTAAACCTTTAAACAAGCAGGATCTTCTTCTCAACACCAGCCTGCCACGCCATACGTTGAAAGAGCTTTGAGGGTCCCTTTAAGGACTTTAAAGGCATCTCAGACACCTTTCGCTCGGTGCTGCATCATCCCAGCCATCCCCTTTGCCGTTTAAAGCCTGCTGACAGCGCTGCGCGGAAAACCGTCGTATATTTTAGTCGTTTGGAGGGAATTTGGCAGCTGAAAAACGAGCGGCAGGACACTGCGGATCGCTCGCCCTTCTGCAGGACCGCCAGCGAGACAGGTTTGAGAGATGCTGTTTTGGACAGCCCTGCTCACACAGCCGCTCTGGAAGAGGTACGCACGCACGTAGGGGCAACACGGCACGGTAGAACTGACGGCGTCTGCTCTAAACTTCCCCCGAGTCATCTGGTGCCTTTTATTTGCTGGAGATATGAACACGAGATTTGCAGTTCCGGAGTAATTTGCAATCTAAATTACAGACACTAAGTAATTCCTGGCCCCGGTTAAACTGGGGCAACACGTATTTAGATACGCCATCGCTGCAGGCGGTTCACTTGAAATGCTTTCTGAGAAAGCTCCTGGGCCACTCGCTCCCAGCTAGCCAGGCTCTTCTTCAGCACTTCTGGAAGCCAAACCATGGAGGAGTATTTTTGCATAGGGTTAAGCCTCCCAGCTCTCTCTGCCACCTTGACACGGGGAGCTACAGCTCTTGCCAGCGCCTTTCTTTTCTGAAGAAATAAGATATCTGGATAACGTGGAACGCCGCTTTTAAATATTAATATTACAATCACTATGGGAACTGCAGAGACCTTGCCTAAGCCTCTGCTTCTTTGCAAAGGTCTGCTCCGGCAACAAAGGGCGAGTACAAAGGAAATTAGTCTTCCCTAATCATGGGTGAGCTGTGAGAAAAACCTTGTAAAAGGCAGAAGGAACAAACCTCAGCGCTGCCATTTGTTCGAGATTTGCTTCACGCGCAGAGGCTGCCTTGCCCACGCAGGGCGGGGGAACGCGCATCTCCCTCTGATCAAGGGAGAGCATCGTTTCAACGTGCCGCCTCCTCCCCGCCGTGAGCCGACTCCACCAGGGACTCAGGAGCTGAGACCCAAGAGGGACATCCGATGTTCTCCAGCGTTGGACCGAGCACCATCTCAGGGCTCCCAAACCAGAAAACCCATCCTTGCTGCAATACCCCACTTCCACTGGGAATCAAAATCCCTGAGATTTGGGATGAGATCCACCACCGGAGATCTCAGGTTTAACACCAAGGAACAGTCCCTAGGAGGGCAGGAGGCTGCCTCGCAAGTATTTCTACTCGCAGACACTCCCATAGAGGTTTCCCAGCTCTTTTTTGGCCCCGAGCATAGCTAAAGCAGCATATAACAACATGATGTTGTAACCCACTGCCTGATCTAACCCCACCGCTCGCTCACACAAGACCTGTTGGATGAAGCCAAGCAGCCTCCTGAAGTTCAACCTCTCTCAGCTACCGCACCGTATATACAAAAGACAGGTCCCGGTAGGAAGATGAGAGGGTAGTTTCCATTTCTATCTTTTTTCTCTGTTCCCATAGAAACTAAACTAAAATGGAGATGGTAAAAGAAAATTAAAGCTTCAATAAAGGAATCTACTAGGAAATGGCATGTGAGAGGGCGTGGGGAATAGCTGATGGATAAACAAGGAGAGAAAAAAAGCAACCAAAAATAAGGCCATAGCAGGAAGATGAAATTCAAAAATTCAAAAATTCAAATACGAGGGACATTCCCACATTAAAGTCTTTCGTATTTGAGGATAAAACTCAATGAATAAACTACGTCAAACCCAGAGGTCGGAAAAAAAAGCTCGGAGATGTCACAGATGAAACGAACTGTAACGAGATGGTATCTGGTCATGAGTTTAGGGTCTCCAGGCCTTAGTGGTAAGACGGTGCTGAGGGTCAGCAGGGATCCCAGGGGAATCCCAAAGCGCTGTCGCGTGCCACCTTCCCTACCCCAGGTGTCGGGAAGTACTGGGAAGGAATAAACAGGGCAGGGACCACATCATTGGGCAAATCCACCAAGAAGTGCTCACATCTTGCATGTTTCTGCCATTGCAGTCCTTTAAAAAAAATAAAATATATTTTTATTTATATATGCTAGACCTAGGAAAGGGTAGCCAGGACAGTCTGGAACGTAGAAGTCCCAAAGGAGCGTCAAACACGGCCAAAGACTATTTTAGATCGGCAGAGACATTGCTGAAAATCCAGTTTCGCATTATACCTAAAACGTAACGCAGAGAAGAGGACTAGGAAATGATTACTCATTTTTTTTTTTGTTTCAGGATGCCTTTTATTGGTTGCTCTGGAGCTATCAGGCAGCAGGTTTAAAAGACAACTAAAGGAAATTACTTTTCATAGCACATAATTAAGCTGTGGAATGTATTCAGCAATGCAGCCAAAACCCATAAATAGGTTCAAAGGAGAATTAGACGAGTTCAAGGAGGACAAGCCCATTGGTAGCGATTAAATAGGATATTCCAAGGTTAGGAAATCCCCAGAAGCAGTAAGGTACAGGGGGGGAAGGATCACCCTGCTCTGCCCCGGACATTTTTCCCCCTTCCTGGGGAAATCTTTGCCACGGAAAGCGGAGTTGAAGCCGAGCGAACCTGTCGCCCAACGTCCCATTTTGCATTGATGACTTTGGCATCGTTACATCCCTTCTGGCCTGGAGGACACAGGGATAAGACACCAGGCTCACACAGAAAAAACCCCGCAGCTTCAAAGGACAGCTACAGAAAGAGGATAGGCTGGATCCAATTTCTTTCCCTCTTATCAGAGCAAGTTCGACTGCTTTCTGGCGAGTACCGATGCTCCCAATCCAAACTTCACAGCGTGAGCGTTAGCTATGCGTTNAAAAAAAAAAAAAAAAAAAAAAAAAGAGTCTAAAAAGCTGCCAGAAAGCAGATAACACAAACAGGCAGAGATGAATCAAGTATCTGCATGAAAGCAGCAAATTCGCCGGGCTGACCTCAAGCTTCTCAAAGTAGCTCCAGCATTTTAGCTGGAGGCTTCTGTGATCCTCTCTCTCTCCATACACCCACTAATAACTTTTTTAGCTTGTCGGCTTGTTTCAACCAAGTTGGAGAGGTCAAGGTCTTGAGGATATCAGCCTCTAAGACGTTTTGTTTTAATGTATAGAGGATGGCTGAGGACAGAAGGACACAGATTGTCTCTTGGCTGAGGACCGGAGAGCTCAGCCCGAGCGGCGTGGGAGAGGCAGCAGCACCGGGCTGAGCCGGCCGAGTCATTTGCTGCCGTTGCCCGTTCAAAAAGGGTGGCAGAGAGAGCTGGAGGGTGCCGAGGGATGAGCTAGAGAGGCAAAAAGCGGGAGCAGTTCCCGGAGAAGGGGCTGGGACACACAGGATAGCCATCCGTGCTCCCAGGTACGCAGCCAGCATCACCTCCAGGATGCTAAGGTTGCATCCCAAAAGCAACCGTGCGTTGCTTTATAAGAACCTTTTCATTTACTGAAGGCGTTTCCATTCATCATAGACCTCCGCTGAACACCCAAAAGATCCATCAGCCCAGTAGAAGAACTTTATTATCAAGTACCCATGGCTTTTTTTTTTTCTTTTACATCTCTAAGACCACATGGTCTTAGAGATTCCAGCCAAACCAGATCCAACCAGTGGATCCAAACCACGTCTTTCCAGCCAAACCAACTAGAAAGACACCTTACGCTAACTTCTCTTACGCCTCAGTCACTTGGAGATGCCCCAACGCCGGGGTTCGTGGGGCAGTTTTGGGACAGGCAGAGTTTTCCAGGGTGGCTTTCACCCAGCCTCCGAGGTGGGACCAAGGTGGGTGCTGGGTGAAGCTGCGTCTCCTCAAACCAACGTTGCAGATGGTTTCCACCTTGAAGATGGATCATTTTGGATGGTGGCTTCATCTGTGCTGGCACTGTAAGAACACGCCATATGTGTCTCCCCAAATCAGGTCTAGACATTAGCACAACTTTAGTGGCAGTGTTGTATTCACAAATCCAAATTTTCAGTGCTGAAGTTTCTAAAAATCAGACCGAAGATTACTCGAGCACTGGGACTTGCCAACA
Organism: Balaeniceps rex; assembly: GCA_013401315.1. NCBI lineage: Eukaryota > Metazoa > Chordata > Aves > Pelecaniformes > Balaenicipitidae > Balaeniceps > Balaeniceps rex. The sequence continues at coordinate 45,733 of VYZW01058387.1, read as the reverse complement.
CTGACTCTAACGCTTCTTAAAAAGAAAAAAAAAAAAAAATCTTATTTTGCTTTTCCAATCAAAATCTTCAGAGGAAAGATGATTAATGTGTTATTAATAGTAATAATCTCTTTGCAATATTGGAAGTGTGAAATATTGAGTGGAACGCTTTGAACTTTAAGCCGTTTGCCAAAAGCCTACGAACAAGCAACAACCTGTAGCAATTAAAAAAAAAAATGAGGAGTGATCGGAATTGAAGGCAGAAACTTACCCCCCGCCCAAATTTCTGCAAAAAGGAATTCTGCAAATCTCAGGAGCCCCCATTTCAATTCTGAGATCATGAAAACAAGCACATCAGGGGCCATATATCAAACACCACGAAGCCGAGCTCCCAGCCAGCAAAGTCTATAAAAATATTGGCAAGCACGTTATTTCTTTTTTTCTTTTCCCCCAAATTCCCCGTGGCTCTGCGCCCAGCTGCGCCGCTGCCCTGGCAGAGAGACTCGTGCAGGCAGCGCCGAGTCCTTACTGTAGCTCAGCTAAGCTGGGTCTTTTCTTTTTCTTGCCCCTTTTTGCACGGTTTACTCCGCTACGATGTTTTCTATGTGCTACCAAAGCACACGTGCTAAAGCTGGGATGTCCCTTGTTTGGGATGGTTTGATCCTGTGATCCTGTGATCCTGTCCTGTGTATTTTCTTAGCCCTGCAAGACCTTCTACCCTAAAACTAGAAGTTGTTTTTTAAAGAGGGGAAAAAAAAGCCCTAAAACCTGTTTCAGGACAAATAGACAGGGACATGCTCCAAGATACACAATGTGGATGGAGGACTGAGAAGGAAGAAATGTTTTACGCTGAGGGTGGTGAGACACTGGACCAGGTTGCCCAGAGAGGTGGGAGATGCCCCATCCCTGGAAACATTCCAGGTCAGGTTGGACGGGGCTGTGAGCAACTTGATCTGGTTGAAGATGTCCCTGGTCACTGCAGGGGGGTTGGACTGGATGACCTTGAAAGGTCCCTTCCAACCCAAACCGTTCGATGATTCTATGACTGATACCCTTGAGCACGAATGCAGGAGGCGGCTCTGGGGACAGGAGGATCAGCATCCCTAAGGATGAACATATTTAGGGGGAAAAAAGCCGAGTTAGGGGCAGCGGCAGAGCTGCTCCTGGCAGCTGGGCAGGCAGCGGCAGGGCAGGGAGGGAGAGGAGCAGGCAGGAATTCCAGCGCGGACGGTCGCAGCTGCTGAATCCCAACCCTCCTCACCATGTGTGCGAGTTCCTTGAACTGCTATTTTTTTAACTTGTTGATTAAGAAAAACTTCATTTCGACGCAGCTATAATTTCGATTTGACCCAATCCTGAAGGACAAAGACTTGATTTACTGCTTCAAAACTAAACAAGGTAAAGCCTTGATGGAAAAAAGCTCAAGTGTGGGTGGGGATAGCAAGCCCAAGTGACGGTCTTACGCCGGTGACAATGTGACAGACCTTAAATGAGCAGGAAATTTATGACTGCGAGCGCCCAGCCTGCCGTAAGGTGTCACGCGGCGATGTCAGTGCCACTGCAAGAGCGGGCTCCCCAAAGTCATCGGGGTCTGAAAACAGCAGGAAAAGGACAAAAATTCCACCCCAAAAGCGGTAAAACTTCACATTTTCTCTCTGCTAAATCAAGCGGTATCAGAGCACAGCAGGTTAATACCATTTTGCAGATTTAATGTGGTGGGGAAAATTAAAGCAGTTTCCAGCATAGGATTGCAAGCCTGTAAATACACACCCTTAAATATTTAACTCGCAGCTGTGGTACAGCAGGTTGGCCCCCGGTGCCAAGTTTGTCCTTTCACGAGAGTTCCCATGACACATATCACCGGGAAGAAAAGGAGAATATTTGATAATGCCGGAGAACAAGGAATAATCCATTAATAAACTAATTTTCTCTCTAGCACTAACTAGCATTGCAGGGGTGTCTGGAAAAGATTGTTTTCGCCGATTTGCTAAACCAAACCGCAAGTTGCGGAAAGCGAGCCTGAAAGCACACCCTGTGCTTTTGAACTCTGAGATATTTAAGAAACTGGAGGTCTGCGAAAGACCGACTTCAGGGAACTACGAACACCAGATCTGACATAGAGAGAAAAATATGCATCCTCCCTGCGGGCTTGCCAGAGCAAGATTAAAGATTGGCACAGCTCAGCTGGGGTCAAGTGCCTGCCTTGCAAATACCAAGCAGGGTCTTTGGGGTGTTTTTGCTTAGGGCAAGGCAGAAAGACCTTGTCCTAACTCATGCACGAGCCCGGGCAGTCGCAGAGCAAGGCTGGAAGCAGCAGCTGCTGGCGAGCAGGTGATTCGCCCCGTTTTGAGGCCAAAAAGCGGCCACCTGTCATAGTCCTGACATCATTTGATTTCCCATCGCGGCTGGGCTCGGGACAACGGGAGGAACCGAGGAGGAGGAGGAGGAGGAGGAGAAGGAGGAGGAGGAGGGACGGTGACTTGGGATGACTCACGCCAAGCGGGGCTGCAGAAAGCCCGGGGATGAAAAACAAGCAATCCTTGTTTCCCAGGATGTCAACTCGATTTAACCGTTGCCGTTGCTGCGTCCTGTGAACGCAGAGTTCGACCCTAAAAATCCTTGCGATGATCGGAGCAATTAGAGCCTGTAAGACAAGATGACCTTTCTGAACAAGGCAGAGAGATTACCAGCGAGAGCCTGCTCCCACCTAAATATCAGATAACCTCTCGGTCCTACTCTGGTAGAAAGAAAACATTAGGAAGCAGTGCTCCCCCTCTTCCCGACGGTGATGCGGTGATATTTATAGGACTAGGAGATAACGCTGTAAAACATGAAGTCCTCGTTGCTTCAAAGCACCAAGACGGTAGCCCTAGACAGTAAATCTCATTTAGCAAAAGAAACGTCCCCCCACCTACCCCCCGCCGAGCAGAGCAGAAGGGAGAAGCTTGCTGCATGCAGGTTGACCCAGCACAAAATCCCTCCATCCTTTGCAGATACGCAGGAGCAAATTTACAACCACGCGCTGGATCCGTGCGACGGCCGGAGTTTCTGCTCTTCACCACCCATCCGCCCAAGCCCTTTTCCCAACCCCGCCACGCGCCGTTATTTCGCTACCGGAACAAGCGGTAGAAAACAACATGCCTCCATCGTTCCTCCAAACACAAGCACGGACAAAAACACAGAGGCAAAACGGAGGGGAAATGCCTGTTACCCGCGCTGAAACCTGGCCATATGTTCTGCTATTATAAATCACTCCCATAGCATGCCTCGTGCCTGGGCGCAGAATCCAATCGCTCGGCACAGTTGGTGTGAAATCTGTCATTCAGGCTGCCAGGATGATTTAAAAGCGAGTTACAAAAGCAGGTTGCCCCCCATCTCCCCCTTCCCCCAAACCTTCTCCCCATCTAGGAGAAATATGGGTCCGTACCCTCCCAGCGGAGCCTCGAGGATGCAGCCGTCATTCCTTACATTACCCCTTCCCCTGCCCTCCTCCAGGACCATTCCTGCTCCCAAGGGGATGCAAATGCCTTGCATTTCAAGAGTTAAGTTTAAAATTCTCCTGGTGTTTGCAGGAGATACCCTGTGAGGTTGGCTTCTCCTCCGTGCCGTCGTTATGCCAGCTAGAATTAATGCAGCAGCGGAAGGGCACCCCAAAACCAAGAGCATCCATGCTACGCAACGCAGAAAAGCCGAGACAGTGAGAAGAAAGCCATTTCATAAAAAAAAAAATTTTTTACACTGAGGGTGGTGAGACACTGGCACAGATTGACCAGAGAGGTGGTAGATGCTTCATCCCTGGAAACATTCCAGGTCAGGTTGGACGGGGCCCTGAGCAACCTGATCTGGTTGAAGATGTCCTTGCTCATGGCAGGGGGGGGGGCGCGGGGAGCTTGAA
>VYZW01058387.1:0-40932 GCA_013401315.1 Balaeniceps rex | reverse complement strand
TTGGCTTCTCCTCCGTGCCGTCGTTATGCCAGCTAGAATTAATGCAGCAGCGGAAGGGCACCCCAAAACCAAGAGCATCCATGCTACGCAACGCAGAAAAGCCGAGACAGTGAGAAGAAAGCCATTTCATAAAAAAAAAAATTTTTTACACTGAGGGTGGTGAGACACTGGCACAGATTGACCAGAGAGGGGGTAGATGCTTCATCCCTGGAAACATTCCAGGTCAGGTTGGACGGGGCCCTGAGCAACCTGATCTGGTTGAAGATGTCCTTGCTCATGGCAGGGGGTTGGACTGGATGACCTTGAAAGGTCCCTTCCAACCCAAACCATTCTATGATTCTATGATTCTTCTATGATTCTATGTTGGTGGTAAATCAGCAGTTTGAGCATCCGGAGTTTGTATCCAGAGCATCGTGCTTTGAGAGCCACCGATGGATCTATCCTCCATGAACGCATGTTGAGCCAGTTCCCCCCGGGATGCTGCAGAAACCACCCCTCTAAATACCAACCGTGGAGCTCAAAGGGTTCATACAGGCACTAACGACAGCTTCTTCCAAAATTTTAAAGGCTGTTCAAACATGTGTAGTCCAGGACTAGACCAGTTTATAATCTAAGAACGAGATGCCATGGGTGCACACGGGAGGGAAGACAACGGTATCGGGAAGAATCAATGAAAGCAAGCGTTCCTGCTCAATCTGGCAATCCAGTTTGTTATTTGTAATATGATAAAAGCAGACCAGAAAAGCAGTCCCAACTTAGAACATGATTAACCTGTTTGGATGAAAGATGGTACTAAAGAGTCCTGGATTCCTACCTCCAGCGTCCGCACCTTCTCATGCCGTATCGTAAAGCCCCTGCCTGAGGATATAACTGAGCATCGTGCTGTGGAACTATTTTAGTACTTATACAACAAGCTGAAAAGCAAGGGTACCCTTCTGCACCACGTTTTCCAAGCTTCTCCCCTTTTCCACCAGCCCCACGCGCAATCGCTACGCTCTCAGATAATGTAAACTACCCCAAAAAATTGCCAGAGCAAAGCGGACCAGCCGTTTCCAGAGATTTTCCACGAGTGCTCTTGGATGAAATGACAAAGTCAATTTTTATGAAGTGTACGCAGCAAAGCCTGTGAGCAAAACTGCGTGCTCCTTTCTCTCTCTTAGGGGAAAAAAAACCCCCAGCTGAACTTAAGGATAAACTGAGTGCTTGCAAGACAGGCCTGAATAATCTTGAAACTTAAAAAAAAAATAGAATGCCAGAAATAAAAGTGTGTGTGGGCTTTGCCGGTCCTAAAACTTGGGATATTTAACTTTGAGAAATAAATCAGGGACGTCAATAAATAACATTTCACCTACCATTGCTACTTTTATACACAAATCACGTTAAATCGATGGCAATGAAATGAAACGCCTTTCATGTTTCGCCAGTCCCTGGAACAAACTTTGTAAAAGGAAACCTGCCCGAAGAGCAAAACCCCGTCCCAAACCGAATAACCCACCACCAGAGAGTGACTTGGCAGGTGTGAGAGCATTTGCTGTTTCCAGAGACTCCTCTGGCAGAAGCAGAGGATTCCTGAGGCTCACACCCTTCGGCAGGCAAACGTGACAACTATAGGATAGTCCTCAAAACTTGGCCTGGATGGTCAGCTAGGACGAGGAAGGCTGCTCCCTGCTATAAATCTCAGATACTTGTATTACGGTAGCTTCCCAGAGGTCCCTCTAGCCAAGAGAAAAGGAAACCTCTGCGTCCCAACTGGAGCAAGGCCGTGCGAAAAAGAAGGAAGAAATTTAAGACAAGAATGCAGCAAGTTTTCTGCAACTAGGGAAAATTGCGTGCATCTTCCAAAAAAAAACCCCAAATGAGCAAGAACATCCCCCCCACCTCGCTTCTCAAGGTCTCAGTCCTTATTCTAGGCGGGAGATGGAAAGCTTGCAGCACAGGAGTTAGAAACCAACGTCATGTTTCCCTGTTTTTATAATATTTTAGGCTGGAGTGGACCTCTGGAGGTCACCTGGGCCACCTTCCCTTCCTCCCCCAAGCACAAGGACTTCAAAGTTATCCTACTCAGGGCCTTTTTCAGTCAAATTCTGAAATCTCCAAGGATGGACATCTCACAGCCTTTCTAGGTGACCACTCTCAGGTACAAATGAGAGCCCTCCACGGTGCAGCTGTGCGTTGCCTCCCACCCTTCTCCTGTACGCCATCCATGGAAGACCTTGATTCTCTTTTCCCTGTCACCCTGTTAGGTAGGGTGATGACGGTCGGATCCACTCTCAGCCTCCTCTCCAGACTGAAGAAGCCCAGCTCTCGTTAAATGCTCACATTAATGCGATGCCCTCTACGAAGACGCAGCAGACCCATCTGGTCCTCAGCGAGGAAGAGGCTCTCCCCCACACCAATTATTCAACGGTTGGGACAACATTCCTGGAATGATCAGGCTGCAGCACCATCTGTTCAGCTACGCTGGGCTGTCTGGTGCCGGGTTAAAGCTTCGCTTGTGCACGACCAGCGCTTTCCCGAGCCTGGTCTGATGCTGCTTGCAGAGGCTGGAAGATCTCAAAGATCTCGTTGCTTTTCCATTCCAAGTGCCGCAGGTACCTTTCCGTGCTGTATTTGTTAAGAACCAGCAGTACCGCATAGACCTCTGCTGTCCAAAGACGTCCATATGTAGTTACATTGTCCCCGGCCCACTCCAGCAGAGAGAAAAGGAAGAAAAAACCAGCAGCGACATCACTTCACAGAGCCTTGGAAAGCACCCAGCTTGCACAACACGTGATGCAGCACAGGAAGCCTGACCAAACACGCAAACAGCTCCGGCGTGCTTCATGCTCTTGGTTTCATGACTTAGCCTTCTTTCCCATTTCACCGAGCGCTTTGCGGGCAAGAATCCCACTTTGAGGATTACAGCTGACCTCTGCTGTTTCCAGCTCAGATAAATTTGGCTCCCCCCGCCCCCGCCTCACTTCTCCAGTGCTTAAAACGGTATCTGGCTGGCCAACTGGAGAAGAGTTGAGAAGACTTGCCATGGGCGCAGCCACCAAAGACTGCGTCAGGTTGGATGAGCCCACCTTAGTTATCACAGGGAATCACTGAATGGTTTGGGTTGGAAGGGACCTTAAAGATCGTCTAGTTCCAATCCCCCTGCTACGGGCAGGGACACCTTCCACTAGATCAGCTTGCTCAAAGCCTCATCCAACCTGACCTTGAACACTTCCAGGGAGGGGGCATCCATTGCTTCTCTGGGTGACCTCTTCCAGTGTCTCATCACCCTCACAGTAAAGAATTTCTCCCTAATATCTAACCTAAATCGACCCTCTTTCAGTTTAAAACCATCAGCCCTCATCCTATCACTCCACTACCTGATAAAGAGTCCCTCCCCATCTTTCCTAGAGGCCCCCTCGAAGTACTGCAAGGCCGCACTAAGGGCTCCCCGCAGCCTTCTCTTCTCCAGGCTGAACAGCCCCAACTCTCTCAGCCTGGCCTCGTAGCAGAGGTGCTCCAGCCCTCTGACCATTCTTGTGGCCCTCTTCTGGACCCGTTCCAACAGCTCCATGTCCTTCTTGTGCTGAGGGCTCCAGAGCTGGACGCAGTGCTCCAGGGGGGTCTCACCAGAGCAGAGCAGAGCAGAGGGGCAGAATCCCCTCCCTCGACCTGCTGGCCATGCTTCTTTTGATGCAGCCCAGGATACGGTTGGCCTTCTGGGCTGCGAGCGCACATTGCCGGCTCATGTCCAGTTTTTCACCCACCAATACCCCCAAGCCCTTCTCCGCAGGGCTGCTCTCAATCCATTCATTGCCCAGCCTGGATCCAGGAAGGAGAGGAACAGCTCCTACAGTGGCAAGCAAGAGGTCTCTTCCATGTATCCCTCTGTCCTGTCTTCATTGAGTTGGGAGCATCTTCTTTTTATCAAACATCAAGTCTCCAGCCATGCAGAGGAAATAACAAAACCTTCCCCGCTAAGAGATGCTCCGCAGCTTCTGGAGCAAGGCAGGAGGAGAGGTTAATGTGTTTCAGTTCTGCCTACCTTAAAACTCATGCATCCGTGAAGTCTCAAGACCCAAGAAGGTGGCTGCAGCCTCCTTGGGTGAGCGCAGAAGTAGGTATTTCGTAAGAGCTGCACGCTCAGTCCCAGCTGCTTATGCCATTTATGGAGATTTTGTGTTCATCCTATTCAAAAGCGTTGCCTGAATCTACAGGGCACATAAAACATTTAGTGTTTGACAGCTCTAAGGATCAAAATTCTTCAGAGCACTCGCTGCATTATTTCCAATCGGGGAAAAGTGCAGAAACCTGCCATTAAATCCCGTTCTCTGGGGCCTGAAGGTGGGCTGTGCATTACCATAACTACAAGCCTATTTGTCAACAGCCACATACTGGTTTCGAAATGATATATTGTTAGCGGCTTGCTTTTGTTCCTCCTCCTCCCCCAAATTCTAGAAGAGCTACAGCCGTGCACAGAAATAAAAGAGGGCCGTTTGCTAATTTGGTACTAAAACAAAAGGCCAAAAAAAAAAAAAAAATACAGAGGCCTCAAACCTCCCAGCTTTTTCATTCAGCTTGAGCTATTCAAGGGCTTTAGTACACTGCCAGCTCTGCCTGCTGCTGGGCACCCTCAGAGAAAAGCACTCCCCATATGCTACCGAGCAAAACCCATGCCTACATCATCGCAGCCCCGAAAATTAGCGCTGCGGCTACCCGTGCGTCAAGCAGCAGCGTAGCCTCCTTTGCTATCGCATCTCCCGTGGTAGCTCACGCTCCTGCTGGGGCTGTCCTGGCTGTGCAAGAACTGCTCTTGGTTTTCTTTTTATAAGATGGATGATATTTTATAAGATGGATGATATTTTATAAGATGGATGATACTTTGTCAAGCATTGCAACAGGCTGCCCAGGGAAGCGGTCGAGTCCCCATCCCTGGAGGTATTTAAAAGCCGGGCAGATGAGGCGCTTAGGGACATGGTTTGGTAGTGGACAGGTACGGTTGGACTCGATGATCTTAAAGGTCTTTTCCAACCAAATGATTCTATGATATCTCTGTTTTCTTCCAAGAGGGGATCAGCAGCACTTGGTGAATTGCGTCGACCCTAAGCGTGAAAAAAAAAAAACCCGCTACGAAGTCCTGACTCCATGCTACAGCATCAAAGGCAAAGGCTTCTGAAATATAAAACCTGGGGTTTTGATCCTAGTGTAGCACTAAAGGGCTAAAAAACTACGTCATGCTGCCTCTCCAACGATAATCATCATCTTTGGTGGGCCCCGATTTGGTACAGTGAGGTCGCAGATAAGAAGGGCCCCGTGGCAGGGCACGTTATCATGTAAGCTGTTAATGATAACGACTTTTAATTACCTTAATCCATTTAATAACACATTTTACTAAAATTAGCCAGATAAATTGCTCCGATAGTACTGTTTGAGCTGAATTACGCTCAGATTCCTGCTATTTAACCCACTTCTCTGGGTATCTGAATACAGAGCATAGCTGTTCGGGGTGGGAACGCGGAGGAATGCTTCTTCCGCAGCATCTGTAGATCGGCGAGGCACTCTTCTAATCTCCTGAAAACTGTTCCAAACATTCCCCGGTCACTAACAACTGGTTTTGTCCTTTGGAAAGACAAAACGAGAAGAGTAAGCCCATGCCAAGTTTCATTTGCTCGGGACAAGCGTTGATGAAGTGCCACACAACAACAGTTCCTGCTTTTGTTTATACAGCACATAACTGGCCAGTCCGCAGTAATAGATGGAGCGTCTGCGCTCGGTTTCCAGCGGGAACAGATTGGTCTGGAAAACACTCCAGCGCTGGGTTTTCATTCGCCAGCGAAGGATCTTGAAGCACATGGCGTGGAGGTGAGCCAGCTCCCCCAGACAGACGACCTGGGCAGCTGCCAGAGCATCTCTCAACACCCCATCGCTGGTATTCTGCTTTTTCCCAGGTCATTCCCCAAACGCTACTCTGCACCTCGTTGGGGTCACTTCGTGGTTTTACCTAGGTCGCATCCAAAGAGACACACACGGAGGTCTGCGGCAAGATAAAGAACATCAATCAACCTCTCCTTTGCCTGTTGCACAGGTGGGGAGCGACAAAAAAGCCCGAAAACCTAGCTTAAATCTTTGCAGCTTCATGAAATTTCCATATCTTATCAGGCTAAGCCTAGGTCCTAGCAGCAAGGACTCTGCCATGCAGGAGATCCTGGTTTCATCACCTGGAAGCTGGACCAAAGAGGGCATTAAGCTCTTAAACAGATCTCACATCGTTGCGAGTCTATTTTCTTGGCCATAAGGCAGAGAATTGAGGATGTTAAGCGTGGAAGTAACCCAGAAGATGATCAGCGTGACAAGATCTGGCTGAACACCCGCTCCTGGTCACTGTGAGAAGAGCCAGAGCTGCCAAAGTCCTGGATATTTTCAGCCTCCAGAGCTATTCGCAGGCAGGCACAGCTCCCGGCTTGAACTCAGCCCATGCCCAGCAGGCAGGCAGGCCAAAGAGCTGAAACACGGTGTCCTACTGCCTGTTCCCAGCATCTTGTACTGACTTGTAAGGCTTCCCCCACAATTTATGCATGCTCTTCGCCATCACGTCAAAGCCACAGTCTTCCAGTTCACATTTAACTCTTTAGGAATCGCACGGCGGAGTATGTAAACGGACATACAGCCACATTTCAGAAGCATCTTGCTAGCAAAGCAATGCTAAACTTCAACACTCAAAGTTATCAGAGTTTTCCCTCAGACTCCTCATTTGGAAATACGTCCCGTATTCCCGTCGCACCCTCCCCTACAGCATCTTCTTCAGAGAGCCCGTGGGAAGGCAGCTTAGCTCTGACAAAGGTCTTGCCAGGAAGGCACACTTCCCCGCCCCGCTTTCCCCATACCCCGTGGTTACTTTGCTGCATTTTTCAGCTAGTACCATCATTTTATCGCGCATTTGGCCTAGCCCTACAACAGCAGGCACAAATCTGCAGCCAGGTGGTCAAGTTCATAGAATCATTGAATGGTTTGGGTTGGAAGGGACCTCTAAAGGTCATCCAGTCCAACCCCCCTGCAACGAACAGGGACATCTTCAACTCGATCAGGTTGCTCAGAGCCCCGTCCAACCTGACCTTCAATGTTTGCAAGGATGGCGCATCTACCACCTCTCTGGGCAACCTGGTCCAGTGTCTCACCACCCTCATTGTAAAACATTTCTTCCTCAGATCTAGTTGGAATCTCCCCTCTTTCAGTTTAAAACAGTTGCCCATATTCCCATCAGTACAGGCCCTACTAAAATGTCTGTCCCCATCTTTCTTACAAGCCCCCTTTAAGTACTGAAAGGCTGCAAGGTCTCCCCAGAGCCTTCTCTTCTCCAGGCTGAACAACCCCAACTCTCTCAGCCTTTCTCCATAGCAGAGGTGTTCCAACCCTCAGACCATTTTTGTGGCCAAATAACCCCATCCCTGCACCTACCCTAGGAAAAAAAAGATGGAATCAGCTGGCAGAGTTGTTAAGCACACGTAGTGACACTTAGTCGTACAGAAGTTATCAGGACTAGGATCATATCATCAAAACTCATGAGCTGTGTAGAAAGAGCTCCCAAATCTCCCAGCACCCAAAAGCACGAGTGGAATTACATGAGTGCAGAAGAAAGCAAGCTGTCCGCTGTCTATCAGGAGGCTGAACTGACACAAGCGCAAAACAGATTTTATACATTTTTCTTGGAGAATTCCAACGTGGGGAGGAAAAACAGGTGACATGAAGACCTACGAGGAAAGCGGTAACGGTAGCTGAAGGTGTTTTACTTTAATCGTATTACAAAAATAACTATATCCAATCACCCTGATTGCCATAGGACAAAACCACAGAAGATGGAGAATTGTAGTGGTTTATTCAAATGCTGGGAAAAAAAAAAAAAAATCCGTTGCATAGGAATGCAAACTGATACAAACCAAGTCGTTCCCACTTACATGAAGAGCCATTTCTCCCTGGCAGAATGAGAATGGAAAAATACTTTCATATTTCACAAGGAAACATTTTTCATGATAACAGCCAAGCATTGCAAACAGGGGCCCCGCGAGGCTGCAGAATCTATGTTTGGAGGTTTTCAAGTCCCAACTGCACAAAGTCCTGTGCAGCCCGGATGAATTCAACACCGACCCTGCTTTGAGCAGAGGTTCAGACTGTCCAACCTGAACAATTTTGAGCCCAAGAAGACAAGACAGTCTTTGTAAAGGGAAACAAGCCACCGCTCAGGATAACAGGAGAGCACAGCAGCAGCTGCAGGTGAAGACGATATTCTAGAAGGAAGGGTTGAGGGTAAGGAACTGTAGAACCATAGAAGGGTTTGGTTTTGGAAGAGACCTTCAAAGATCATCTAGTTCAACCCCCCTGCCATGGGCAGGTACATCTTAGGCTAGATATAAGAAAAAATTTTTTACAATGAGGGTGGTGAAGCACTGGAAGGGGTTGCCCAGAGAGGTGGTGGAGTCCCCATCCCTGGAAACATTCCAGGTCAGGTTGGACGGGGCTGTGAGCAACCTGATCTGGTTGAAGATGTCCCTGCTCACTGCAGGGGGGTTGGACTAGATGACCTCTAAAGGTCCCTTCCAACCCAAAGCATTCTATGATTCTATGATTCTATGATTCTATCTTCCACTAGATCAGCTTGCTCAAAGCCCTGTCCAACCTCACCTTGAACACTTCCAGGGATGGGGCATCTACCACCTCTCTGGGCAACCTGGTGAGGCAGAAAGCATGATCTGTCTCTGGGAAGGAGCCTCTGAACTGGCAGCGTGGAGTGTTACGGCATGCTAGCAAGCATTATGGTAACCACTGTTTCCAGAACAATTTCTGGAGCCTTTAGATCACGGGAGCTCTCATACTCTGGTAAACTTCCAGGTCTCTCAATGTTGTTTAATCCTTAATCTTCTGCAGCTTCATTATGCAACCACATGCAAAACACTTCCTTTTTGTCACCGTTTTCCTCTGCTTTTTGTGGTTTAGCCATTCCAGAAAAAGGCAGGAAGTGTAGTGAAGACCTGACCAGGCTCATGCCCTGGTCTCCGTCAGCTACATGACCACGGAAAGCCCGTTCACCTCTGTGTCAAGCCCAGGCATGAAATACATCCTCCCAAATTAATTCAATAATGCCACTTAAGACACCTGCCCATCTTCAGGGTGCGTACATCATTTATTATAATAAACTGCTGAATTCTTTCTGGTTATGTCGGGTATATATGAAGCACTGAAATACTTAGAAACCAGAGAAAGACTGGGTGTGCTCACGACCCCGTTTTATTCAACTGCTGTTTCTTCTGTGGCTGCAACGGGGACGCAAAGCAACATGCTTAGAAGCAGCCAGAGAAAGTTGAAGTCCACAACAAGCGTTTTAACCATGGTTTCCTGCCAGGAAAGGCAACACAAAACCGGAGTCCTACCCACAATGGTCCTTCAGCTACCCAGATTCATAACAGCCAAGAAAAAAACAAATGCATCTCACTAGGTACAACAACAACTAACTGCAGAGCAGCATTTTTATGGAGATGCAGCTACTACGGTAGCAGTCATCAGGTACTTGAGAACAAACAAGTCTCCCAGTGGTAGCAAGCCTTTCAAGTTGTCCTTTGGGGTTTTTTAAGTTATACATCCCACAAGCTGCATGTTCTGGTTGGGCACAGCATGTGTAAGAGGACAGACGTAAAACAGTAACTTCTGGGGAAGATGACAGCAGAGCACAGATGTACGTGAAGGTTGGCTAGACGTGATCATTTATACCCGCGATCGCAAGGCTGGAACCAGAGGTGGGGAAGAAGCAGCTACAGGGACAATGTACAGAGTCCTTGCTGCAACGTGGAGGAACCAGTTCCTGTTCTTCGCCTCTCCCCATTAGTGGGATGATGTCCATTAGCACGGCACTAACTACTTCAGAATAGACCTATTAAGGGATCTCAACATGTCTTAAGGCAGTACAACACCTCTTCCCATTCCCACGTAGCTTTTCTGACTCAGTTAATTGGGTTTGACATTGCTTTCTACAGTGCTTGAGGTTGTCAGGGCACTTTGGTCCACCTACGCAAAGCCAAATCTGCCCCCAGACACTTCAGCAGTCAAAATACCCAAATAGAAAGAGACCACCCCATTGCTGGGCTTCCCCCAGTTTTGCCACATCACTTAGGGCCCGTCAACCCTCACAGGACCTACTCTGCCTCGTCTAAATAGACTAAAGCCACTCACTACGTCTGTACAGCACCAAGCACGGCAGAGGTCCAGGCTTAAAGCTGTGCACCCCAGATGCTGTCAAGCAGGAGATGTTGCAGCCAAATTTAGATCTGGCGCAGGAGCCGGCAAGCAGAGGAGGGACACGGTGGCAGCAGCAGCAGGTATATCTCATGTCCCTTGGTTCCCTTCCATCGTTCCTCACTGGTCCTATAAGGAAGCCACAACACCGCATGTCGCAGCGACGTGCCCGGTACCAGACTGACGTCTATCTCATTACTGCAGACACTGCGGGAGGAGAAACTGGGTTAACCAGATCTCAAAGGAAAACAGCTAGCAGCTGCCAGTGAAATGAATATTTTAAAAAAAGGGATCTCAACATGCCACAACCGAAGACTTAAAGCTTATCTCTTAGTCTGACCTTCTGCATATCTTAGGCCTTCAGACTTCCCTGAACTAGTTTCAACTTCAAAATAGAAATACTACCGCTTAAAAAAGGGCTTTTCTTAGGAAAGTGTTTTTTCGCTTTTAGAATTTGCTAATGGAAAGCTTGGGGAAAAAAAAAAATCTGACCTCCATCCAAAAATTTGAGCCTACTTTCTAGTTCAGATATTCTAGTCTGAAAATGTGGATCTGGTTGTCCATCAGATCAGCACAGCAGAGAGCCATGGGCATCGGACAACCATGGGCATCGGACAACCATCAGCTGCAGGTGTCTGGATGCTGGCAAGCAGTGAACTCCGATTCAGAATGTGAGACACAGAAAGTCGTGAAAAAACAGCCCGCAGAAGAGAAATCACTTCTCCAGGTCCCCAAGTCCTGCCACCAGCAGCAGCAGTTTACCACCAGTAATCCAGGTCCAGTTTGTTCCCTCGATTATTCACCACTCGTCTTCACTCCTCCCAGAATTAAAACAATAGCAGATCAACTTTCCCTGTATCTGCCAGAATCGGAGGTCAATGCGACCCATAATCCACATGCTCATGCTAACGGACCCCATGGTGCCATCTATGGTTGGACTCGATGATCTTAAAGATCTTTTCCAACCAAACGATTCTATGATTCTATGATTAAATCTATATTTGCTACCAGCCAATACATTGTTTTTCCCCAAAGACCAGGTTGCCAGGACAGTTACCTGGATCCTTCTGTTTGCCCTTTTAATACATTGCCACAATATTAGCTTTTATCTAGACCTTCTGCTTTCCTCAATTTCCAAGACTCACTGGAAAAAGGCTGGGCTGAAGAGTTATTCCTACAATTACCTGGTCCCGCAAAAGGTTGGACGAGATGATCTTTCGAGGTCCCTTCCAACCTGGGCTATTCTATGACTCTATCTGCCCTAAATTATCTATTTTTTTTTTTTTAAATGCATCTAAACTTCACCTCTGTCTCCATTTTCCAAACAACACTAGGTTAAATTACATTAGAAGGAGGCTGAGCTCTTCTGCATTTTCTGCATTACCAACAAGTACATCCCTTGCACCAAATAATAGGCCCGTACCGCGGTTAAGAACGAGGTTTGTACACGTTGGCTAGCCACAAAGCTAACTTCTCAGCACTAATTTCTCCCTCTGCCATTCTGATCTCTTGAGTCAGTAGCTAATTGATAATTCTGCCCTATCATTTTTCCCTTCTTCCTCATCGCTGCGTTTACCCCCGTAATTAACGTGGCTATTTTCCTTCTACATCGGAGTGTTTTTAATTGTTGCAGCCTTCTCTTTTAAAGCTTTAAAAACATTTTTTCCGTTCGAACTGTCGTAGTCACCCGACTGAAACCAAACCTGCTGCCGGTTGGGTTTGTTCACCAAATACTTGAGCAGCTCTTGATTACCTGGCACCCAAGCAACTACCGATCAGTTCCCACCTCATTACCCATCCGGAGGAAGTCTTACAGGATTCCCAGGGACTAACAGGGCAATTTAGCTATAATTTAGATATTCTAAGGATAGCGAGATGCCTTCAGCATGTCCTCGGGGATGTGGCAACAGAGGCTTTCTACCTGTGTGCCGCGGATAGAACAGGCGTCTTTCGAGGCACCGAATCTCACGTAAGGCAACAGTCTAGCAGACAAGCAAATGCTCTGGTAGGACACTTGCCCGTCTGTAGATGCCAACCACTGCAGTCAGGTGAACCAACCCCCTTTTCAACATTTGCTACGAGTTGTCTGAAATTTGCTACTGCAATTAAAGCAGCAATCACTACCCCCAGGGGAACAAACGATGGCGGCGACTTAAACTCATTTAGCACAACCAGCTGCTAAAGAAAGTTGCACCCAACTCCTGAAAGTGGTTTGGTTTATTTTTGTTTGTTTATTTGTTTTTAAAGGAGGAGGTTGGGGGATACCCTTCCTCCCCCAACAAACTTTGCTCTGCTGTCTCCCATGCTTAGCTCAGCAGGCAGCTTCTACTCTCACCACCCCTGAACTCCCACTGGGGAATAGGGGCGGAGGCAGCATTTTTCTGGCTCCCCAGCCTCACCCATGGGGCTAATTAATATTCCTTGAGCGCCACACCCCTAATTACAATAGACTAAGTGAGCACAAAAGTGCTTTGGTCTCAAAAGTTTGACTTGTACTTTTCCTGTGAATTTACATCCCGCAGAATACCCATTAAGTCCGTGTTTTTAATTACGGCATCAAAACCTCTTGATTAGAGTACAAAAAACCATCGACTCCAAAATTAGAGCACAAAAACCTCATTCCCCTAGTCCTGCAGCGGAGCGGATCACCAAGAAAACATTTCTATCCGAAGGAAAGGATGCCACGTCCCAGACAGTGACACACACTCAGCGCGGCAGTGGAAGGGCTTGGATACGAGATGAAAGCTCGCCTTATTAGAATAAATTAGGATAGAGCAGATTTAGCAATGCTAGGGAGGACCTGGGGCAGCTCTCGATGTTACAGGCTGCAATATAATAGCTGGCCAGAGCTGTATAGCCCTGAAAAGATCACATGTGATGGGCTTACGCGGTGCAATGCCTCCAGGACCGTCCCGTGCGCCCTGTGCTTGCACAGACCGTGGCCCTCGACCGCATCCGCCGTCTACGCAGGACACGGGACGGGAACAGAGCCGGCAGTGTTTCTGCAAGCCCTTTTGAGTGCTTCCATGCAGTCGCAGCAAGCGAGGATGGAAAAGAGCAATAAAGGGCAAGGCTGTCCCCCTGCCAGGGAATGCTCTCAATAGTCCTTAACCACTTCTGAAGCTCGCCTTCGCCGTCGATAGCTGTTGTATATAGAGCGGGCCACGTGAGCGCAAGCGTTTAATGGGGAGCAAGGCGTACGAAGGAGTATTTGACATTCTGTTACTTCACTTTAAGCACAAAAACCCAAACTGTGAACCTAATCAAAATACTGAAAAAAAAAAGCCCCATGGAAACCAGATAATCAGCAACAGCAGGCAACTTTTGCTCTGCAAGAGTTTAAGCACGGCAGTGAAGCTCAGTCCAGAAGCCCATCAGCCTCCGCTGTCAAAACTGCTGACAGATCTCCATCTGCCCAGGAAAGGAGACTCTGGATGTCCCCTCCCTCCATCGTCCCCGCTCTCCCCAAGGCTTTACAGCTCCGTTGTTGACAGCTTCAAAGAGGGAAGCCCGTGAATTACAGCCTGCTCTTGCTACAGGCAGCATGGCACCAGGTAGCCTTTGAGGGGGGGGCAGCACAAAACCAAGAGAAGACGAGTTGCAAGAGGATATTTTATTATCTAAGTTTTCGCATCCAGAAGCGTGACTGAGCCCAGCGAAGCAAGAGAAAGTCACATTCACGAAACGCAGTCATGTCAAACCTGCTATTAGTGCCATCAGCGACGTAAGGCTGTTGTATCTATAAGCTTGATGCCCACCTCCTTCCATAGAGACGTCCCGTCATCCCTTCATCTGCCATCTCACAGCATCCCTCCGGGCTGCTCAGGAGACGAGTCTTCAGGGCGACCTCCTTCTTCCTTTCGGTTGACGACGCATCCACCTGAAGGGTCTAATTTGGGGTGCTTTGCAGACAGGCTGCGAAAGCAAGTCGTTGCATGCCTCCCCGAGGAAAGCGAGTGGGCAGGCTATCTCCAGAGGGCCTGGCAGAGAGCCCTCCCCTCCAAAGCCGTGTGGGTGATGGCACTGCCCTCCCAATCCAGCCTCCCCCGGGGTTTTGCAACAGAAAGAACCACAGAGAAGCTGTTTGCTGGAGCCAGACGGCTCTTTCAGAAGAGCTTAATTAGTTGGGCTCCTAAATACGTGACGCTTAGACGGGAAACAAGGGGTTGCTTTTTTTTTCAGTTGGGCTTTTCTTTTTTTTTTTTTCCCCCCAGAAAGTTTGCAATCTACCCACTTCAGAGCCCATTCACAATACGCCTGCTACAAGAACCTGAACAGAGTAATTATAAACAGGAGGAGATTGCCCAGCAGCCACATGAATTATTTCCCATACACTTACAGAGCCCTAATCCTGATGCTTTAAGACAACAGGACCTGCCTCAGATCTGCCTTATTTCAGAAAAAAAAGGAAGTTAGGGGGAAAAAAAAAAAAAGGGAAGCCTGACCTCACCGTATATTAGTTTTGAACTCGCAGCTGCAGCAGATGGCTTGCAAAGGGGATGAAGAATAGCCCCCGATTATAAAAGGAAGAGAAAAAGAGACCTGACACGGGCAGAGATCCTCCTGCCAAGCAAGAAACTTAACTCCGGACAAGGCAAAACCCCGTTTTGCCCAAGCAGAACCAGTTTGGAGAAGACCTAGACAGCCTCAGAGCCACGGTGTAATCAACACAAGATCTGGGCTTTAAATCCTACATATTAAATATCTCAGGCAAGTAGTCAAGAAATGGCACTGTATAATCCATTTTTAATGCTCCATACTCTTCTCCCCCATGTCACCTTCCGCCTAAAAAATTTCCTGAGTAACAATTTATCCTGAGTAGTTTAATATTAAAGTAAAATGACAATAGAGGAGGGATTCTGAGTGTAATGATTCTCCCCAGCTAGAAGCGCACATTTCAGAAATGAGTTATTTTTCTGTCGATTGCTTTAGGACTGCTGAAAGTGGCTCTTTTATTCTTTGAAGTCAGGGGCATGCCGGGGTGTCGATACTAGCCTGGGTTAGACACCATGGCCTGGCAGCTACTCCTTAAAAGCCAACGTTTTTTTCTCCCCTTCCCACCCAAGGACATCCCTCCACCCTACCTCACCCCCACTCTGTCCCCATTAGACTGAACGATGACCACCAACCTGCTGTCATTCAAACCAACCTCCGCCGCCTCCTTCTAAATTCAATCTATTTTAATCATTATTTTAGCAGGGCCTGTAGCGATAGGACAGGGGGCAACGGTTTTAAACTGAAAGAGGGGAGATTCAGACTAGATCTAAGGAAGAAATTATTTACGATGAGGGTGGTGAGACACTGGACCAGGTTGCCCAGAGTGGTGGGAGATGCCCCATCCCTGGAAACATTGAAGGTCAGGTTGGACGGGGCTCTGAGCAACCTGATCTGGTTGAAGATGTCCCTGCTCATTGCAGGGGGGTTGGACTGGATGGCCTTGAAAGGTCCCTTCCAAACCAAACCATTCTATGATTATCCACACACCACGATCCCATAAGCGAACTCTGTAAAGAGCAGGTTATTAGCTCTTCCGAGCCTAAAGTTTGATATCATACAGACGTCATAGTGATACTCCTGCCTTGCTGTTTTTTCCACCGTGATCAGGCAAAAACACCGTAACCCAACAGTGGCAGCACAACCACTACAGCTTTTTGGCTTATTTCCTCCCACGGGAAGCATCAGGTGGCATTTTCAACAGCTTAAAATGCCAGGAGGTTAAGTTTGTCTCATTTTACGCAGCACCAGTTGCCCACCCTTTACTTCTTCAGGACCATATCTCAGATCCTGCAGCTTCTCTTACATTGCAGAATTCAGGAATGTGCCATTTACTTTGCCAGGTTTTGCCAAGATTTATTCTAATCGGGCTCCGATTAGGCCAAATGACTTATTATCACTCGAAGACCAGTCTTGAACTAATGCTTGAAACCACTATTGCGGTTCCGCTTGTCTTCAACTCACCAAACAACTCGGAGAAAGTCGCTCTGAATAATGTCTCCGTTTCCCTAACCACAACAACTGGGAAAACCCTGACCTAGTTGGCAGGAGTGTGGAGAGCCTGCGCTCTTTTTTTTTCCTTTTTAATGATTTAAGACAACCCAAATGCAAGGCACTGGAGAGACGGGAATTCCACAGTCATTAACAGAGTACCAGAGGGACACCTTGAAAGCTAGCTATCAGTATTTTTCCTGTAATCCAAAATCCCTCTGTCAATTTGCCAAAAGCCTAATCAAACAAACTTTACATCGTGCTTTGATAGTTGCCAAACTGAGGTTTGTAGACAAGGAGCGGGCTCCGTATGAAAGGGGCTACTGCAACCAGCAGCAAAGGCAAGGTGAATATTTACCACCCAACATGGCACAAACGTAGAGGGAAGGGGCTGTCTTTTTAGATGAAGGTCTCAGATCCTGAATTTAATCGTGCTGGGAAATGCAGACGGAGCCTCACGCCTCTCCTCTCATCACGGGCTTCCACATCCCAAACTAGCTGAAGTGTCCGGACACCTTCAAGTGCGATAAATAGAGATTGTACCTTGACGGAGCTAGACAAAAAGTGCACGAGCGCAGCAGACTGCCCCAGGGTAAGAAAAAAGACAGACCTGGAGGCTGTTCTTTTTAGGTCCTTCCTAAACCACTGAGGGGAAGCAGGGGAAAAAAAAGAGTAGGATAGGATAGGATAGGGTAGGGTAGCGTAGGGTAGGGTATTTTCAGTTGGAAGGGACCTACAATGATCATCTAGTCCGAATAAATCACAACTAAAGAGGAGCAGCGAATTTGTGCAGTGAAGCCTGTTCCTACCATAACGACGTAGGACGTCATGAGGGTCTACTGCCCTTTTGCCAAAAGCAGAGCCAAGCCTGCTTGCTCACTGCATGGAGGTTTAGGTTTGCTCCATCTCATCTGCCACCAAATGCAGCGGCGAGGCTTGCAGCGTCTCATCGCTACCTCTCCCCCATGACCCACACACTGGGATGCTCGAGCCCTCCGCCGGCCGCGTTGAAAAGGCTTCTCTCCCTTTGCAAAAAGAGCTGTTTGTTCCCACATGGCGATGGCATTCGGCTTTGGGGCTGGACCCTCTCCGCAGTGGCTGGGGCAGACAAAGGCCGAGCCAAAGCTCCCAGCTCGTCACCAGTGCCCACGTAGCGATGTTACAGACCGACCTTGTTCTGGGGAATGGCAGCAAGTTCATGCTCTCGTGACTTGGAAAGTTCGCTGCGCTGAACATCTGCCTGACGTACACTGACACTTTCAGGGAAAAAAAAAACCCAAAACCAAGTGGGAGGATTTCAGGCATCCAGCTCCAACTCGCATTCAACCTTCATCATAGAATCATAGAATCACAGAATGCTTTGGGTTGGAAGGGACCTTTAGAGCCCATCCAGTCCAACCCCCCTGCAGTGAGCAGGGACATCTTTAACCAGATCAGGTTGCTCACAGCCCCGGCCAACCTCACCTTGGATGTTTCCAGGGATGGGGCCTCCACCACCTCTCTGGGCAACCTGTGCCAGGGCTTCACCACCCTCAGTGTAAAACATTTCTTCCTTCTATCCAGCCTAAATCTGCCCTCCTTTAGTTTAAAACCATCACCCCTTGTCCTGTCACCACAGGCCTTGCTAAAAAGCCTGTCCCCATCTTTCCTAGAGGCCCCCTTGAAGCACTGCAAGGCCGCACTAAGGGCTCCCCGCAGCCTTCTCTTCTCCAGGCTGAACAGCCCCAACTCTCTCAGCCTGGCCTCGTAGCAGAGGGGCTCCAGCCCTTGGATCATTTTTGTGGCCCTCTTCTGGACGCGCTCCAACAGCTCCATGTCCTCCTTGTGCTGAGGGCTCCAGAGCTGGACGCAGGGCTCCAGGTGGGGTCTCAGCAGAGCAGAGCAGAGGGGCAGAATCCCCTCCCTCGACCTGCTGGCCACGCTGCTGGGGATGCAGCCCAGGACAGGGTTGGCCTTCTGGGCTGCAAGCGCACATTCATCCTTCTAGAAAATACAAAAGCTCTGGGGACAAGGAGTCTCACCATAGGTTTGTCAATATCTACTGCAAGGGATTTCATCCTCTACTGGTACCTACTAATTGCTGAAGAGTAATGGAAACATTAAAGTTCATTTGGAGAGAGCTTTACTGTCTGAGCTTTGCAATGGGAAGAGCTTCTGCATTTGTTTGCCACAGTTTATTCATCTGTAAAATAACAATATCCCCTACGGCATAGAAGACCATGACAGACAGTCATAAAATCCTCTAGCTGAAGGTCAGAAAAATGGTCCAGAGTGTCTCTGTGCTGAAGAGCTGAAACAAGGAGCATCACAGCTGAGGGACAAAGCCTTCACTGATGAACAAAGAGAAGGCAGGCTGTCCAGATTCCCAAGAAAGGTCAACTGTCACCTGATTTTCCCATCCTGCCCCATTCCACGCAAGGCTACATCCTCCACAGTGGAGCTGGGAGGGAACTCCCATCCTGACCTCAACCCCTACCACCCCAAGCCTGGGGTGGCTCGAGCCAAGAAGGGTAGGGAGGATTTGGGCAAAGACACCAAGTTGTGAATTAGCCATTAGCGAGCTGAGACCCAGATACCCCTTCCCTCCTGAAAACTGTTTAAAGCAAGGTAAAACAACGTCTCGGAGATTACCAGCTCCTAGCTGCGTCGGTCACATGTCACCTGGACCCTACGTGGTGCCTCTTATCCCCCTTGCACTAATGTCCATTCAACAGCCTCTCCACCCACCTTCACCGGGTCTGGTAGCACATCTAAGACATTGTAGAGCAGTAGATGGCTCCTGCCCTGAAGAACTTATGGCTTGAATAGAGAGGGTCAAGCAAATGGAGATAAAAATGATTAACACAATTGGAGTTATTGTGTTCTCTGGGATCGGCTCGCCTTGGTAAATCTACCTGGTAGAGTCCACCCGCCGTCACGGGTCCTGGGGTGAGTCACAGTGTCCACACCGTGCTCTGCTAAATTGGGGAGCTGAAGGATGGGTAACAACTCTGCCCCTTCGCAGATGGAAGTGGAGCAGGGACTTGGCCACTGGCCGGCAGTGGAGTTTTGGCAAGTTGGGCACATGGTGCCTTCCAGCTCCTTGACCCATTTCTAGCCCTGCTAGGATTGCTGCTGCCTTACTTACCTTTCCATTTCCCTCAGCAGCTCACAGGAGAGCCACCAGAAGAAAAGTATGGGCCAGAACCCCAGAAACCCCACAAATAAACATGCTGTTATTTGAGGGATTTTTTTTTTTTTTTTGGTTTTTAATAGAGACATTTTCCAAGCGATGTTCTACAACCTTAAATTCAGCTGACAAATTCAAAACTCCCTGACATCTCTGTAATTAGCTGCAGACAGCTGACTTACAGTTTGACAAACAGTGCTATATTTGCTCCGAACGGCTGCATTCTGCATTGCTATTTAGCGGTATTCATCGTGAAGTACTGTCCTTCACCCCGGAAGCTCAAGCCATGCAGACACCAAAAAGATTCTGCACTGTGCAGGATGGGGGTCAGCACTTTGCAATTTCCTCATCTTTTCTTTCCTTATCTTTCATTTTATTTACATTCACACGCGAGAGAGAGACAACAGGATCCAAACCTCTCCCTAACCATTTACCATTCTCAAGCCAAGGACTGCACTGTATGATTAGTTTACTGGAGGAAACCAGTTTCCCAGTAGGCGTTTGATTGCAACAAGCCAAAATCTCCAGGGAGAAGAGCAGACTCTTGTTTAAGCACCTCTGTTTGTCCCCGTGCACAACGCGTCCCCGTTCACCAGGCAGCGGTGCAGAGTGATCACCCCCTCCCTTCCCACGCACAATTAAGAGGTACTGCATCATTTATATGACCTATTTGCATGCCAAAACTGTATCTCGGTATCAAAGCTGTATGCGATTAGGAACTGGCCTTGATCTCGTTTTTACAGATAACCAGGATGGGGTTACTTCTTTCCCCCCGCTCCACGTGAATGTCACAGTGTCAGCGAGGGGAGGGATGTGGTGGGATCATAGAATCATCAAGTGGTTTGGGTTGGAAGGGACCTTTCAAGGTCATCTAGTCCAGCCCCCCTGCAACGAACAGGGACATCTTCAACTAGATCAGGGTGCTCAGAGCCCTGTCCAACCTGACCTGGAATGTTTCCAGGTATGGGGCATCTCCCACCTCTCAGGGCAACCTGTTCCAGTGCTTCACCACCCTCAGCGTAAAACATTTCTTTCTTAGATCGAGTCGGAATCTCCCCTATTTCAGTTCAAAACTGTTGCCCCTGGTCCTATTGCTACTAAAAAGCCTGTCCCCATCTTTCATAGCAGCGCCCTTTAAGTATTGAAAGGCCGCACTAAGGTCTCCCCAGAGCCTTCTCTTCTCCAGGTTGAGCAACCCCGACTCTCAGCTTTTCTCCATACCAGAGGTGTTTTGGTCCTTGGATCATTTCCGTGGCCTCCTCTGGACCCGCTCCAACAGCTCCATGTCTGTCTTGTGCTGGGGACCCCAGAGCTGGACGTGGTGCTCCAGGGGGGTCTCAGGACAGCAGAGTAGAGGGGCAGAATCACCTCCCTTGACCTGCTGGCCACGCTGCTTTGGATACAAATGCTCTACCCTACCACGTGGATGACAGCAGATAACAGCTAGAGCTCCAGCTACCCAGGGTATATCAGTAATGAATCAAACACCGGGAATCTCAGCGCTGGGTATTACTTGCAGAAGCAACACGAGACCAGGAACAGCAATAAATCAAAAGTCTAGAGTTTTATTTCTATCAATACTTACCGACTAAATGTTCAGGGTCACGATGCCAATCCACTTAACTGTGGACTAAAATATTAAAGCACAGCTGAGTCTGCACCTGAATCCTCATGACCTTCCTCCCATCTGTCCATTCATTTAGATCACTTAAAGTATTTCATACTTCTGCTTGATTGCCAGAGAAGATATTTGCTGCGTAACCTACGCTTTCAAATCCAAAGCACTGAGCGCAGATTTGGGTCAGAGATATGCCAAACTTCCCTCTACTCTCCAGGTACAGCCATTACCCAGCTGGCCAGCAGCCATGTGAGTAACGTGCATTTTCAGACATACGGTACTACTGGAAAAGTCCACCAGAAATCATAGATTAATAGGAAAAAAAAAAAAAGAAAACCAGACAAACTTTTTGATATAAGAGAAACTGGGTATCAACGTAGAGATTCCCCCCACTTGCCAAATGCCAACTACAAAAGATGTGACTTGCTGGTGGCACAAGTTTTCTCATTCAACTGTGCCACTCATCAAATGGTT
Organism: Balaeniceps rex; assembly: GCA_013401315.1. NCBI lineage: Eukaryota > Metazoa > Chordata > Aves > Pelecaniformes > Balaenicipitidae > Balaeniceps > Balaeniceps rex. Next base: position 19,429 of record VYZW01058387.1, on the reverse strand, counting down.
TGGGTGGGAAGGGACCCTTGAAGGTCATCTAGTCCGACCACCCTGCCATGGGCAGGGACATCTTCAACCAGATCAGGTTGCTCAGAGCCCCGTCCAACCTGACCTTGAATGTTTCCAGGGATGGAGCATCTACCACCTCTCTGGGCCACTCAGACTTGCTGGATCAAAGAAAGGGTCAGAATTGCTTCCAAAACTTTTATATAATGATTTTAATGAATGCAATAAACATTCTCAAGAGTATTCAAAGACCCAATCCATTTTTTCACAGAATCACAGAATCATTTGGTTGGAAAAGACCTTTAAGATGAGTCCAACCGTACCTGTCCACTACTAAACCATGTCCCTAAGCGCCTCGTCTGCCCGGCTTTTAAATACCTCCAGGGATGGGGACTCTACCACTTCCCTGGGCAGCCTGTGCCAGGGCTTGACAACCCTCTCCGTGAAGAAGTTTTTCCTAATACCTAATCTAAACCTCCCCTGGTGCAACTTGAGGCCATTGCCTCTCGTCCTCTCTCCTTTTGAGAAGATCAGGATTTTTTTCAAAAACCTGAAAACATTCTCTAGCAACAGAACGCATGAGCTTTCCTGATACATTCAGCATGCCCAAATCAACACACCTTAAAGGGATTTTGCTCCCGAACCAGCTTATGTCCTTGGTGTAGCACGTTTGAGCTCAACCATCAGAAAAAGTGAGAGCTGTTCTGAACAGCTTCTTCCCTTTTACGTAATATTTACAGTGCAGGACTGGAAGCGGGAGAGGTCAGAAAGCGCTGGGCCACCCAAACAGAGAAGATTTTATTCATGCCCGTTACGTGATGTACGTCAGACTTTGGTGGTTGTTGAGCATCTTTCCCTGCAGAAGTTCTTAGGAAAAATTGTATTCACAGATGGTGTAGCCCCTGAGGAAAACAATCTTTTATTAACACCCATAACTGCATCCGTGAGCGTATCTTTTAAGTTTTATTATGCAAAAATGCATCCTACTCTAATACCACAGGGGTTAGGTTCTCCATGGCAGAGTTGACCGGTTTCATAATTTTATTTCCAATTTAGCAACAGGAATTAAAGAAACACTGTACGCTAAGCGCGAAGAATCAGGAGGACAGAGAGTTGAAAGAAATCGGGTTTTAGAGGAACCCAAACAGTAACTAAGCACTAGGTCTGAGGAACCCCAAGCTTTTTCTGCAAGTCAGCGTGACCTTCCCGCAGCAGAGCAAGCCCAGCCCAGCCACCAGCAGCAGGGTTATCAGGTCATCAATATACATATAGGTATGTTCTCCATACAGCATTGCGAATACACGCGGCTTTTTTTTTTCTGGATTTGCTGTTTCTAGATCCTAAGGAAGCCCCGGCTTCGTTGGATGATACAAAGAGGGAGGAAATATTGCCAGCCACGCTCCTGGCGCACAGCCCACACGCTTTGGATTCCTAGTGGTACGTAACAGCATCTATTGTAGAATAGCTACACTGACATTAGGTTTAATATTGAGGTGAGATGGTTCCCCTCTAGATTAACGAAGCCAGCAAGCAGCTCAGACCCCAGGCTAGCCAAGCGAGCCGGAGATTTCCTAAAGACAGGGCTGTTCTCGGCAAAACTGGGTGCTTTGGGTTGACCTCAGCATTCAAAGAAAGCAGCCGACAACCGAGGCATTGCCCTGCTAAAAGCAGGAAAATCTCACTTCTGACCACGCACCTCCAGTTGCGAGCGGCAGCTCCCCTGCTATTTCAACAGGTCACGATGCTATCGGGGATTCAAATCTCTACAGAGGGTTTGCGCTATCCTGATTTCTTTCTCCGGTTTTGGTCTGGCAGGGCAATTACAGGCATCTTGCAAACACCTAATCCTTAAATGAACTCGACTCCAGGTTTTAGTCTCCCGCAGAGCCTGGCGGGTGCCTCTCAAAGAGCGCTCCCTGCTACGGCAATCGGCGGAGGAGCCGGTCGTATCACATTGTGCCAGCTATGCTGAGATGTAGACAAGCACTCAGTTCAAAAAAAAAAAAAAAGCTGATGCCATCAAGCTATCAACTGCTCAACATGACTGAAGCCAGGAATACAAAATGGAAGTGTCGCTGCACGGTCTCACCTCTCTTGCAGGCAGGTGATTATCAAACCCCAAGCTGCCAGACAGGAACCAGGTCCTGATTCCAGTCTTAATGAAGAGGCAGGGAGGGCTAAAGCAACCCCATCCCATCTTCTAGTGGCTCAGCAGGTCATTACTAGTCCACGTACATAAGCGTGGCAGTTTCAGCACTGCAGTTAAGTCACAGACTTATTTTGATGTGATAAATCCCTTGAAAGAAAGAAAAAAACCAACTTTGGCTGGGAACTAATCTTCTTTGATAAGAATCAGCGTGGGAACTGGAAGCTCCAGTAACAACTAGTCGAAGTCTATTTATACAAGACATCCATGCCAGAGATCTATAGGAGAACTGTCATTTGAAAGTATGCACAGAGAAAATCTCCGCTAATACGCTCATTTCAGTAAATGAAGATTTGGAAAATACAGTTCCAGCGGTTTCACGAACCTCTGTCTAGAAACTGTTCTCTCATACTATGTTTTTACCATCGAACTACGACTTTCAGATTATAACGATCTCTGCGGCGGTGAGGCTAACATCCGATTATTTGGAAACAGGGTGAGTTTTGCAGCCGAGGCCAGGTCTCGCACTGGGCGTCCATCCAAGGCTCTACCATGGGCTTGGGTGAACTCCAGGCACTCACTACTTCACCTTCATTTCCACACCGGCAAAGCAATGACATCCACCCTCCCATCACCTTTCAGACACGGGCTCAGGTTGGAAACACAACTGATCAGGCCTTTCAAATTAAAACCAGAGGCAGAATACGAATTGGCAGGAGCTGAAAGTCAGAACCCTCGTAGGAGGCTCATTTAGGAGAGAGAAAACCAGCAAGATCGAGCATAAGCATCTTTGACTCAGTTGATTAGGCACAGGTTTGTAGGTTGACCATTAAAAAAGAAAAACAGAGATAGGCTTGAGTTTCTACACGAAATAGTTGGGAGCTTGCTTCCAAAACTTGATTTTGCTGTGACCGTGGAAGCAGAGTGAGAAATCCTCAACACCTTTCCAGCCAGGACATGCAGGACTATGGCCTTTAACCTTGCGCCAGCGTGTTCTCAACTCTAACCATGGCTTTATCCTCCCGCATCTCTAACACCACAGGGACCACCTCCGTTCCCAGCACACACCATCTCCAGCCACGCATCTGCCACGTGCAGCAGTGCGTGCCCTCGCTGCTGTCCTACACGCTATCACAGAGTTTTCTGAAATGAGAAAAGCCACCCAGAAACTCCATCCAGTTGGACCAGCCACAAGAATTGCCTCAAGAGTCTTGCCTTTGGCTTTAGCAAACTGCCTGCTGCTTTGATTCGGCTTCCTCCACCCACGCTAATCCCTTTCTCCCATCTTTTCTTCTTCCTTCGGGTAGATTTACTAAGGCAAGCATCCCAGTGAACACAATAACTACAACTGTGTTAATCATTTTGCTTAGCTTATCTCCACATGCTTGACCCTCTCTATTCAAGCCATAAGTTCTTCAGAGCAGGAGCCATCTACTGCTCTACAATGTCTTGAACGTGCTACACTGAGCTCCACACCCAGACACATCCATCGCTGACACAGTTAACAGCAGCTACGCTCCACTGCAGCTCTTTGAATATTATGAATAATAATTCAGATCATTCCTGAGGCAGACAATAATATTCCAGCTCTACCACCTGTAGCTCCACGATGTATTTCATTAGTAACTCAAAACATCACCCGCCTCTGAGCCAATTACTTTATTGTCAGTGTCAGCTTCATATCCCTGCTTGGAGCCGAGCATACTTCAGGAGAATAGTCAAAATCAAATGGGTTCTTCAGTGCTATTATTTTCCCTTTTAGAAGCAGATCACCCAAATTAAGATACTGGACCTGATGAGACAAAGTCATCCACTGAGAGAGTTGGGGTTGTCCAGCCTGGAGAAGAGAAGGTTCTGGGGAGACGTTATTGCGGCTTTTCAATACCTGAAGGGGGCTTCTAAGAAAGATGGGGACAGACTTTTTAGCAGGGCCTGTAACGATAGGACCAGGGGCAACAGTTTTAAACTGAAAGAGGGGAGATTCAGAGTAGATCTAAGGAAGAAATGTTTTACACTGAGGGTGGTGAGACACTGGACCAGGTTGCCCAGAGAGGTGGGAGATGCCCCATCCCTGGAAACATTGAAGGTCAGGTTGGACAAGGCCCTGAGCAACCTGATCTGGTTGAAGATGTCCCTGCTCATTGCAGGGGGGTTGGACTGGATGACCTTGAAAGGTCCTTTCCCACCCAAACCATTCTGTGATTCTATAAGTGACTCTTGGTACCTGGAATCTTTTGGGAATCCCTGGAGTTCAGCACCAGCTTTCAAGTGTAATTACTGAGAGCGCCAAGCTAGCCTGGAAATGGATTTCCATCACTCAGATTTCTGAAAATCAGTATAGGACAGGATTTCCAGCAGTTTGGTCAACAGGACCAAAAAGGCTGAAGGCAGCCACGGGACACGGGTATGAGCAGGCTGCAGAAGGCAGCGATTCCCCCACAGACCACGCTTTCCAGAAGTGCTGACGTACCCAAGCAGGCATTACAACACAGCCCCACACTTTGGGGACAAACACTCCCTTTGAACCACTCTTCTGTTTAGAAGACGACAGCAGCCCAAATTTGAGATGTTTGCTGTAGGGGGCTTTCAGTCTGGACGCCGCAACCATACCATCCATGTAGGTTTGAGACTACTGCAAAGGATGGGTCGCGGGAGAAATTCTCTACACAAAGAGAAGAGACTTTTATAAATTGCAGAGGTGATGCGTAACAACCACAGCCATTGTTTCTGAACACCTTTTGATTCTTTCCTACTGAAAAGTGGACAGAAAAATTACCTGTTATGACCCATGAGCATATTGGGTCCACACTCAAAAAATGCCTGATCTCCATCTGAAATTTAGGTATTTTTGACAAGAGCTCTATGCTGTCATAAATCAATCCCAGCTACTAACCTTGCTATCCAGTAGCTACATCTCTGATGTTTTGCTATTCCCTATAAGCCTCACCATTCTTCTTCTGAGAAGCCATAACCTTTTGATCAAGAAATATATCAGAGGCGAGATCACGTCGCTTCTGGGCACAGAAGCGCCTTCAGGTCTAAAGTAAGAGTTGTATTTTTAAAGCCAAAAATACGTTGAAAGTCCTAGATGATTTCAGGAGTCACCAGTATCAGGTAGGTGTTGAAAAAAAAAAAAAAAGTGCTCCAGATTCCTAGTCTACATTTAGGCTTTTAAACTTCAAGTAAGATCCTATTTTAGGCATATTTTGATTTGGTGTTTTGGCCAGGGATGAGAAGAGACCGCTGAGATCCAGGTTCCCCTGCACGCTTTATTAGCTGTATTCATAATTCTCCCGAGCGAGGCTGGATCGAGCAGCTCCGCCGTATATATTGCTGTTTATTTCCCTGTTAAGTTATGAATTCATAAACACTTCTTCCACCCTACCCCGATGCCGTGAATGGCAAGGGAGCTCCAAGGAATTAACAGGAAATGGGGTTTGGATTCAATAATAAACCTCAAATAATCAAATACGAGTTATGCACCGACATTTATTGTTAACTTAAAATTACCCTAGACATTCCCAAGCAATTGCTATTTCAGTGCTGCAGCATTTTCATCCTTGCGACAGGAAAATAAGCTCCCTGCAGCGTTACGCTTTTCATCCCGTGTATGAATTGCTACTTCTCCCTCACCTGCCTCTCAGGTGCTTACCGTTGTATTTATGACAATCCATTCTCCGTATGTGCCTGGCGTTCAACAAGGATCTCAAATATCTCCGTACAGCCGAAGAGATTGTATCCGGGTCCCAAAAGAGGAAAAAAAAGTTGTCGCGTAACTGTGTCAAAGCACTACAGGACCCAAATTTCGATTTTTTGTAAATGAGGGTTTTTGTTTGGGGGTGTTGTTTGTTTGTTTGTTTGGGTTTTCTGGGCAGTTTTTATTTTTATATATAGAATAATTAGGTAGGATGAAACGAGAAAGCAATTTTGAAAATTCTCTTACTAAAACTATAATGAAAAAATTGAAGAAATGTAACGTGACTATAGAAACGACTAGATCCTTTATTCTTACGGTTCAACAGCTGAACACAGCATAAATAATTTTCTTATTTTGAAGCTAACTTCATTTTTAAGGGTAGCCTTTTTTACAATTATTTCTTTTTACCTTGACGGCTTCCAATTTTATTGGCTATTAGCTGTTGAGTTGAGAGACCACTTCATCTCGCCATTCACCATAAGAAATCACGCAATAGTTCTCGGAGAGCGCGATAAAACATACAACCAATTTTACAAGGTGAATAGCGCGCTCGCGTTTCCACTCTAGCAGATACTCAGCAGCTGCATCTCCTGTAAACAAGGACAGCACCATCCTGTAAAGGAAGGCTAGAAGAAAGCCAAGCTGAAGCGTGCCACCGTTGCACACGTGCTCAATATACACTACTGCGGTCCTCTGACTACTCAAGAGGAGTCACCAGAAGAAAAGATGACCCCAGATGTGCAATCAGGAAGAGGAGCCCACAAGACAAGCTTAAATAACATCAATTTACACGTTTTATGAAATGCCTAGGAAGGAGCATTGGTCTCTTCTCCCAAGTAGAAAGTGATAGGATGAGAGGCAATGGCCTCAAGTTGCGCCAGGGGAGGTTTAGATTGGATATTAGGAAAAACTTCTTCACAGAAAGGGTTGTCAAGTATGGAACAGGTTGCCCAGGGAAGTGGTGGAGTCCCCATCCCTGGAGGTATTTAAGAGACGGGCAGACGAGGCGCTTAGGGACATGGTTTAGTAGTGGACAGGTACGGTTGGACTCGATGATCTTCAAGGTCTTTTCCAACCAAATGATTCCGTGATTCTATGAAAGGAAGAAGTCACCCCAAAAAATCCTGTTTTGTTTCCTGGTAACTTTAGCGGACTGTCCGAGCACCTTGCCACAGAGAAGCAGCAATCAAAGCCCTCAGATACATATATACCATCTGATGCGCTAAATATTTTTTCAACCCAAGCGATCCAAGCATCTTTCTGGCTTGCACAGATCCTGAGGGTCACCCCTGGCTCGGTCTATTCTGGAAACTGTTAACTCAAGTATCCACGTGGCCTCTCAAATGTCTTCATGTTCTTCACAGAAATGGAAACAAGAAATAAAACTAAGAAATGCAAGACAGCAATTTGAGCAGTAACCCGGGTGCTGGACAGATCTGGCACATCCAAATGATGGATTTCCTCAGTGTATTGGTGAAGATGGGATACACTCTGATGAGCCAGAACAGTGGTCCTGCTAGCCCTGTACTTTTCCAACGGTGGCATCAGGAGATGCTATTTAAGCACGGCTTGGTCACCATCTCCGTCCCCTTGTACTCCCCCCAGTCATTGCAAGGTTTGAGCAGACATCCCCACCTGTTCCCACTGTCTCTAAATTAAAAAATCCATTTTCAGCCTCCTGATAACCTCCAGGGTGGTGAAGCACTGGCACAGGTTGCCCAGAGAAGCAGTGGAGGCCCCATCCCTGGAAACATTCAAGGTCAGGTTGGACGGGGCTCTGAGCAACCTGATCTGGTTGAAGATGTCCCTGCTCACAGCAGGGGGGTTGGCCTAGATGACCTCTAAAGGTCCCTTCCAACCCAAACCATTCGATGATTCTATGATACTGTCTGTCACCACAACTTTCTGTGGCGATAAAGGTCTAGAAATGCTCCACCTGCTCTAAGAGAAGTCCTCTCACCCATGCCAAACGTGTCTCCTACTAACTCATGTGAGGTCCCCGTGGCTCCAGTGCCGTGGGGCTTCGAACAGCTCTGCATTCACCTTACCACCACCCTCCTGAGCCCAAAACCACCCTATTCCCCCCACTACCACCCAACTTCTCCATAAGTGGAGGAGCCCCAGCCTTTTCACAGCCTCTTAAGACAGCTGCTTTACCCCCTCGATCATTCTCATCACCTTCCTCTGTACAGACGGATCTCCAGTAATTCGCTAAGAAAAGTGCAATTAAGCCCTTACTCAGATTGCTTATTGCGTTAACATCCGATACTTCAATGCATCTATCTCGTATTTGATTTCTTCTCTATTTCAGCTAGAAACTGAATGTCATAACTACATTTCAAACTCTGTCCGCTGTCCAAAAGGCAGCTCCAGATAATTCTTTTCGGTGGATGCACACATGATGCATCAGGCACTTTCCAGAATACAGAACAGGAGAGCTCCCGCCCGGGGTAAGATCAATCTGAAGAGTTCATACACCCAAAAAGTAGAGTCCTGCACCCTAGAAGAGCTTTTTCACAGAATTACAGAACAGTTGAGGTTAGCAGGCACCTCTGGAGATCACCTAGTCCAACCCCCCTACTGAAAGCAAGGTCAGCCAGAGCAGATTGCCCAGGATTGTGTCCAGTTGGGTTTTGAACATCTCTAAGGATGGAGACTCCACGGCCTCTCCGAATTATTGGTGAACCCTTTCCAGCAGTTTTTCTACCTATCAATAACAGAGAGAGGGATTATATGACTTTACATCTGAGACCTTAAACTTCAAAGCACCCATAACAGCTTCACAGACAGACCTTCAAGATAAATTATTTACGTTTGTGGGAAGGAGCGAGTTGTTGTATTGGGTGGCACCCCTTTCACAGGTGTAGAACGACAAAAGCTGGAGCAAACTTATGAAATGAATTTAGCTATGAAAATCTGAGACCAGACTCGGTACAAAATGAACATTTGATACAAATATCAGTTTTTAAGGGTCTCGGAAATCCAACCTGTGTAACAATTTCCCCCAAGTCTCACAAAGATAACTGAAGTTAGAACTAGCTTTCCCTTCTTCTAGCCTCCACCTTGCACTTCTGACAGATCCAGGATATTGTTTCCCTCTTCCAGACCAGTTCCACAGTTCAGAGACAGCCTCTAGCCGCCTCCTTTTATCCTGTTCTGGGACATTCACTCCACCTACGAGCCTCCCGTCCCAGGCGGCGGCCACATCGACCACCACGAGCCTCCCTCCTTGCAGAGCAGCACTGGATTTTGATAGGATCTTGGGCGCAGGAAATGAAAGGGCTATTGTCAAGGTCCCCGAAAACATCTGTCTGAGCACCCACTCCTTCAATGACCCTCTTGTTTAATCCGCCACGTCGTGTTCTGCGGTCCAGGCTGCATTACGAGCCATTCCAAGGGGGTGAGGCAATATCTTAGAGGTTCACAAGTTTCTGCCTCTGTGCCCTTCAGCCCTGCTGCCTTCTTGTGTCTCACCCGAGAAAGGCTTCTAAGCTTTCATTTTGCAAACGAAGGCTCGAGATATATTTTGAGACACTCACTCAAGCGAGATCACAGCTAACATTTGAGCTGCAAATTTTAACCTTTCCACAGTGCCTCCCAGAGAGTCTGAAAAGGCTCTCGAGTAACGCAGCTTCCTCAGCCCAAGTTTCCTATTTGTTTTTGATCTCCACTTAACCTTTCGGTTACAACAACTGGAATGTTGAGAGGACAAGGAATCAAATATTCAGGAGTGCCTTTTGTCTCCTCCCTCCCGTCACTAATCACCGTTAATCATCACCATACCAGTAAACATTTAAGGAAGCCAGCATGGTCTCATCTGTCCGTCAGCTGGGAAATACCAGTTATATAAAAGGAGAGCTGTACCTTGGGCGCACGGGGGCTAGAGTTACTGCTGTTGCTTGGCATCATGTCTTTATTTTGAGATAAACTAATTCAGACCTTTGTTTAAACACGTAGATGCACGAAGGGGGGGGAATTAAAGCAGCACGCTGCTCTCTGATGTCACCCAACTCCACCGGCGGCGAGAACATGCCTCTCCTTGGCTGGTGCCTCCCAATTTCTTCTGCACTCACGTTTTGCTTCCTGGAGCTACTCAACCGAGCCTCCGCACTCTGTGGCAGGTACCATCCGTTGTCACACTGGTTAAAACAAAGCGATTCAAAGAAATATTGTACAGCCTTGGAACCAAATCCAACCGCTTTGTGTCCAAAGCTCATACTTTAGCCAAAAGCCTGCTCTCCCAGCAAGACCTCCACATCCTTTGGTCTTGCACCAGCCTTCTCATCCCTTCAGACCAGTACGGCCATATGCGAAGGCTGGAAGGTGAAGCCAGCCAAATGCCAACCACTGAACAAAGAAGGAGATGCTACATGAATTTTCAGGCTGAATTTGACGATACCGCACACAGACCCCGTGCCAGCTTAGGTCACCAGCAACAGGGCTGATGGATGTAGCCGACAGAGCTCAGCAGCAGGGAATATTTATCACCTGGCTGTTCCTACCAGTAAATTTCAGAGGCACCACCCAGCATCTGAGATACACGGATCGTTAGGTTAGGAAATCTACTCAATTCCTTTCAACTTCTACTATATCTAAGTGCCACAGAACGCGTACGCACGCAGTAAATAGCCAAGAGTGGGGCTTAGTCATTAAAACCAAGGTCAGTCTGCATTGCGCGTGCTTGGGGCGTGGATCTGGAGCAGAAGGGTTTAGCGATGCCAGGGCTGAGAGCTAGTCACCATCCGAGAGATGTCCCCATCTCTCTGAAGGATTCCTTCCGACTTACTGACTTTAAATATCTGCCGCGCAGCACCATGACATCATCTTGGCAGGTCACCGGCTAAGCACCCTGTCTCCGTCCAGCAAGCAGCGCTCCCATACCACTTTAGAGAACTGAAGTGGGAAAGGAAGGATAATAAAAACATCCAGGATCGTTTCTGCTACTCCACACTGATGGCGAGGACCACCTCCCAGTTGCATAGCCCACCGCAAGTCAAGAGCAGCGTTTGCAAGCAAAGGACAAATAAGGCTAGCAAATCTGTTTACAAGAACAGATTTTTTGGCTTTCAAGAATAATTTGCAAAGGTGCAATTTAGATACCAAAGGACTGAGATAAGGGTATGTCTCTGGGGAAGCGCATGGTGCTTTCACCACTGCTGATACCCAGTTTTTACCTAGGCTCGTTCAATTATCATAGAATCATTTGGTTGGAAAAGACCTTTAAGATCATCGATTCCAACCGTACCTGTCCACTACTAAACCATGTCCCTAAGCACCTCGTCTGCCCGGCTTTTAAATACCTCCAGGGATGGTGATTCGACCACTTCCCTGGGCAGCCTGGTCCAGTGCAATTCTTGGTATTGAACATCACCACAAGCCAGCAATGATGAAAAGGAAGTTTCCACACAAAGGAGGGTTTCACTTCTAAAACAGGAACAACCGAAATAATTCTTTGAGTTGAAGGCATCTTTTGGAAAGTAAGCAAGGTGGACTCACAGCTTTTTGGATTATATCTAGTTTTCCCTGTGGTCCAGATATCTTTACTCCACTGGGTTGCTTGCACAGGGGGAACTACTATGCAAAAGATAATAATAAAAAAGTAATAATCCTCAGTAGTGACCCACTCCTTAGGTATGTTTGTGACCACAAAGCAAGTTTCCAACCTGAAGAGTTTCTCACAAAACAGCAGGTCATGGGAACCATGACAGCTTGCAGATGACAAATCCTTTTCCAGACATGTTCCTTCAGCTGTGCCCGCTTGCCTCCTTGCAAAACTGTGATGCCAATGACAAGAGTTTAACTATGCTAATACCGTACACAGGAAAGCGTGCTCGTATTTTTAGAAAGCACACGAGGACGTCAACACTTTTTTTTTTTTTTTTTTTTTAAATTTTATTTTAAACTTTAGTTCACCCAACTGGAGGCACAGCTAAAAGATGCTACTCCATAGAGGTTTATATGCACGCAGTATGGCATGGGTGGGTTGTGAAAGCATTATTGCGAGCACCACAGATTTACAGCATTACTCACAAAGGACAGAAACCCAAGTGATTCATGCTCGTCTTTCTAGAAAAGCAGCTTAAGTCTCCTTCCCATTCTCACATATCTAGGACAACATGTTCATGAAGATCTCATTGCTTAACTCGTCCTGCACTGCTCGTCATAACTTCCGTCCAAGATGTTGGACAGTATTTTCTGGTGGAGATACGAGTTCCTCAAAGTAAGAATCAGTCTCTTAAAAAATTAGATGCTACTGAAGAATAAATCAATCACATCAGAAGAGCAGCCTCGTATTCCTGTTGTCCTTCAAAGCAAAGGCTCTCAACTTCATTTTGCAAGATGTTGAGCTGTTACTGAATTACCAACCCCACAAGAGCAGCCCCAGCGCCGAAGAGAGGGGTGCTGGCAGGTTTTCAGTGCTGCGGGTCTTTCCATTAAGACACCCACCTTCGTTCCAGTCCTCACAACATTTGTTCGTTACCCTGCAGTATTTAAGCTTCTCCGACATCACACTGTGGGACGTACGTCATAGGGAAAGAAAGGCAGCACGATAAAGGGAATATTCATCTCTGAAGGCTGACAGGGAAGGAAACCCACTTATCTGGTTGGTTCTGGGAAAGCACAGGACAGCAGTGAAAATGTTAAAGTTTACATTCATGAATTTCATATTTGGAGCCTGCTCCCTCTATAACAATAATATCTTGTCATGTTGCTTTTTAAAATTCACTGACCACTTCCCAGACCCAACTGAATTATTCTGGGTGATGGTGGTAATTTTAGTTTGGTAAAATGCAGTCCACTTCACCTACACCAAATAAAAAGTGACTCAAAAAAAGCCCAAACGAAATACTTAAGATATATTAAATGAGAAGTCAACAGAAGATGACTCCACCACACTCCACCAGCCCTTTTCTCTGTCATCCTCCAGGAGGGACGGCTTTCTAAGTAAACTCTTAGTCAGAAAGAGACACAAGTGCTTCACAAAACAGTATTACAAAAGCCATATTACAAAACCTCCCCAAAACCAGGGAGGGGAGTAAGGCCCAGTCCACAGGCAGGAAGGATACCATGACTTCACTTATTCTGAGAGCAGAGATTATTGTAAACCCTTCTTAATTAGGGCTTTAGTCTGCTAATTCTATTTAATAAAATCAGAGTTTATATTTGGTTCTGTACCTCATAAAAAGGGCATTGGGAGAAGTTCTTTCCATCTGTGCAGGATCAAAATGGAGATGCAACTTCTGTGCTGAGAGCACACCAGCTATCCAGGTGTTTTGTGCACAGAATTGGCTTCAGCAGTTGAGTTTTTTCCTTAAAATCAAGGACAACCCTTGATTGTTGTTCATCAGGATGCAGAAGTCCATGACTAAGACTTCTGCCATTGCCAGAAGAATCAGCAAAGGTGTCCTCAATCATTACACTTCAGTATCATCAGAAGAGACTTTACCCAGTCCTGAGACCCATGGTCACTTCAAGCCAACAAATGCCAGCCAACAGAAGACCAGCCTTATGATCATCTCCTTCCTTCCTCCCCATATTCACTTCATCACCAGGAGTCCCTTCTTACCCTGTCTCGCCGGAGCATTAACAGTTTTTGTCCGCTGATTTTTCAGCTGAATCAGGTCCCCAGCAGATTTACCGTTTCCTACACTAACACGAGCACAAGGGCCTCCTCTTTGTCTGCCAACCTCTGTAGGGTGGCTTCAAGACATCTTAAGGCTGCAGCTTGTGGAAAATCAGGTCAAGGAGATCAAAACTTCCAGTGAGCCAAGCTTGTATCACCGGTGCTGGTATCTTCAACAGAAAAAATAAGCCCCAAACCAAAACCCAAACTGTTTTGTAGCCCCTGAGGTCTGCAGTCAAGAGCAAGTGTCTCCCAGGAACTCGATGTGTTTAGTATCTGCCCTCTTTCTACTATCCGTACATAACAAGAAAAAAATCCCAAACTCCAGTGGCCCCAGCTTCCCGTCCACCATCACCAGCATCACCAGATGCCCACTCACAGCTGCACTGTCCCTCCCAGCAGGGTTGGCCATCCCCAAGGCAAAGAAGTTACAACCAAAATCCAGGATCTCTATGGCTATTGGGGAGTCTGGTGCAGTTATGGGCCATTTTAGTTAAAGCCCGCCATACGGGTTGCTCGCTAGTGAGGTTGTGCTGCTCTGAAGCCAAACGAAGCATCACAACTCATTAAGCTCTGACGGCCCGACTGTGCAAAACCCAACAGACATGGAGACAAATGCCCGATGCACCAGCAGACAGCCAGGAGGCCTCACTCTACCAGACCTCTTCTGCTTATGACACAGCTGCCGTGCCTCAAGCAGCAAACAAATGCAAGGGATGATTACAAGCTGCTGAAGAGTGATTTTAATTATCTCCTCGTAATCTATTAGCAGTACATTAGGACAGCTGAACAACGTCCTTTCCTTTCAGGGCCAACTGGAGTCTGACTGGTTCAAGAAAAGCTCAGACAACCCAAGACCAGACTTCTTGTCCCAAGCGTCAAACCAAATAGATGCTTGTTTGCCCAAGGCAGAAAACTATTATCTGCCCACCTTAAATATTAGCTAGAAAGTATGCTGACCTTTACAGTTGCCATGACAGCTATGTATTGAGAGTTAGGTCATATGCCATGATGGGGACAGTTGCTAGAAATAGTTTAATATCATCAGTATGTCAGATGCCTGCTGCAGTTCTGCCACTTTGCTCGGCACACAGGAGCTTGTCGTCGCACGACAAGCTGCCTCGGCCATCGACTGCGTTTTAAATACAGGAAACGTAGCGCAGCGGTTCAGGCGTCCACGATGCCATCCTAACGCCAGCTCCGTGTAATCCTCAGAGGGTCACTGCTGCAGTGCTCCTCCCAACCTTGAATCTTGCAGAGAGGAGATGTTCAGCAAGAACGGCGGCGATATTTTGGTTATGAGACACTTTGGCATCGTTATCCCCCAACACAAGACATCACCTAGCTTTTCCTCCCTCCATGGTCATTTAACTCCTCCAAAAAGGCAGCGAGTGCAACAGGAGCCCTCAGTAAAATGCTGCTGTTGCAATTTAAGAGCAGCTTTGATTCAAATCAAACTTTTCACAGAAAACACGAATGCTCCGGCAGGAAGCAAGTCTGTCGGCCACATTCCTTCGCTCCAAGATTGCATCGTCAAAAGCCCGTTACTGCTGGGGGACCGCATCTCACCCCGAGGGGAGGGAGCCCAGGTTCCAACACACTGGAGGAACCTCAGCAGAAGGAATGACAAGTTGTGCCTAAACCAAATCCCAAGGCCATGAGACTTCACCTTTTTAGAGAAAGACCGCCAGAATAAAGAGACTGGGATCACAATTTAAGAGCACAGCCTGTTAACCTTAACAGAATGACTCTTTACAGGGGGTCATAGAGGTTTCTTCCCTGTGCCTCATTTCATAGAATCACAGAATGCTTTGGGTGGGAAGGGACCTTTAGAGGCCATCCAGTCCAACCCCCCTGCAGTGAGCAGGGACATCATCAACCAGATCAGGTTGCTCAGCGCCCCGTCCAACCTGACCTTGAATGTTTCCAGGGATGGGGCCTCCACTACCTCTCTGGGCAACCTGTTCTAGTGCTTCACCACCCTCAGTGTAAAAAATTTCTTCCTTATATCCAGCCTAAATCTCCCCTCCTTTAGTTTAAAACCATCACCCCTTGTCCTGTCCAACTATACAAAGCAGGATACTCTGTGCCTTTTTTCCCACCAATGTCTATTATTACCGAGGAAGACTGCTTAAGAAACTGAGTTGAGAACCAGCGGAGGACTTAAATACATGCTCTCAATAGCATAAATTATCTTTTCATTTTCCTAAATTCAGTATTTCACAAGATGACTTTCTGAAGAGTGGCTGAACTCCTACGGTTACTGCTTACAGGTGGAAAAACAACAACATTGCACAATTTCGCAGTTAGACAGGGTCACCTTTCGAAGAAGCCACGCAAACACAAATTAAGATATTACGTGCAGTTAGATACCTATTCAGCATTGCGTGCAACATCAGGAGAGCCAGTAAAACAACTTCACTGATACGGGAGAAAAATAAATCCCCAAAAGAAGTGCTATCCAGTCCACAACAAGTCTTGTTTTCCATCTTTCTTCTTTAAGATCAGATTTGCAACAGGCTAGGAGGAACGGAGAGGAAGCAGCATGCCGAATGGCGACATTAAAATGTAAGCGCTCAAAAATTCGGACTGCGGAGACACAGTCAAATACGCAGTATTGGTTTTTATACTCTGTATGTGTAGCAAACAAGAAAAAGAAAAAAAAAAAGCATAGCATCACATAAAAGACCACAGCAGAGCAAACATTTTAGACTGCATTAGAAGCCGCGATGGACGCTTGCCAAACTTAGCTTGCTTGATCGTAGCTAGCCATCCCTGAGTGGAGGGTGGTGGCGGTGGGATTGCATTTCCCTTCATTTACAAGGCCAAGGGGATTCTGCCCAACCAACCATGCTCTGCATGTGATCTCAGAAGGTCTTGAACCCTTATTATCAGCACTGCCATGCAGACCTGCAGGGAGTAACGCAACCAGCTACATCGGCTGGCAGCGGCAGACAGAGGGTTTCCACAGCAGAGGACGTTGATGGCCATCTCCTACCACTCCAAGTCAGCAGGAAGCTTCCTGGCTGGTGACAACCCAAAGGAAGAGAGAGGATGCTGGGGTCATGCCAAGAGAAACCAAGCATGGTTGCAAGGGGTTGCTTGGAAACCTTTGAAAACGACATTGAAAATTCAGATTTTGATAAAGAACATCACAGTAAAACAAAGCAGAAGTTTTGCTTTAAATCAGGCTTTCCCAGAGCCAGGTACACTGTCTCCACCGTCTTCCCGTTCCCCTCTACTCCTGCTGCTTTGCAGGTCACCTTTGGGCCTGAATGCTTCAAGGTTTTCCCAAGTTCAGTCGGCAAGCAGACAGCTGGGTACCTGCCTGCAGTGGTAAGTCTTTCTAGATGGTCAAAATTACCCAGCAGAATAATATTTCAATAAAAGGTGGTGATATATGGAAGGTACACACTGAAAAGAAAAAGAGTGAAGTTACTGCAGCACAGTGCAGCCCTGGCATCTAATCAGGGAGACAGATGAAGGCAGCAATCTGTCTCCTTAAGATATGCACATTTTATTTTTTTTTTTTTTTATTGCTGCATAACTGTGTTTGAAGATGCTCGTAAAATGGCTGCAGCACGAGGGGGCTGCACCAGGAGCGTCCCTCTGCAATCACGAGGGAAGTAATGAGAGACTTCATCATTAGCAGTGTTTAATTGCCGGTAGCCAGAACACTCCTTAACATCCATTATTAACTTTGCAACGTACCTGTGAACCAGGATCATAAACCAGGTTTTGCTTCAGAGCTTAAAATCCCGCTGCAGCTGTCAGTGAGGATAAGCTCAGTAAGTCACCTAAAATGTTAGGCACAGATCTGTCGCCGTGCATGGTTTGCGTGCTCCCCGAAACACAGTTGACCGTGTGGGATCACATGCGGGAGCCCGTTTTAGCCCACCCCAAACAATCCTTCAGGTTACCTTCTACACCAGATCATTCCTCTTGGCTTGCAGTTGCACTAGAGACTCTCCAAAAATAAGTTTATATAGAGATCGGTCGCTGGACAAAACAACGCTGCCCATCAACATACCAGAACCAAACGGGTAACTCTTCGGGTTCAGTGCAAGAATCCAGGTTAAATTCCTCCCATCTTCAAGGCTCAAAGCAACTCCACGCCAGCCTACACCAGTCTTCGTTCCCTACCACATCAAAATCTGTCTCCTCCTACTCCATACTATTTATTTTGGTTTCCCAGCTAGCCCATCAGCTACCCTACACGCATCATGTTCTCGTTTCCATCGCACGGAGCCATGCCTTCCCCATATTAAAACTCAGTTACAAGGAGCTGAATTACTCAAGTCTGCTCCAACCTACTTCTTCCCTCAAAACACCTCTTAAATGGTAAATTCCTCCACGGAGGGATTATGGAATTATTTTTCCTCAAGGCAAACGGGATGGGCAACCATGGACAGGAGTCATTTGCAACCACTGTAATAGCTACGGGAACAGATCTTCAGCTATGACTTTTGCACGCGTGACTCAAAAATCTAATCGTGGATGGAATAGCAGAGCAGTGGTGAAAAGCTCATGTTTTTAAGTAGTCAAGAAAACTTCACCTTCCACCCTACCACCAACACGCACATATAGAGTCGCAGCTAAGAGAAAGCCTTTTGAAGGATTTTGAATCCCCACTTCGAAGCCACCTCACCCAGCAGGGACAGAGCCTCAAACCACCCTCTCAAGAGGCTCAACACCGTGTTACTCTCGAGGAAGCAAGCTTACAGCAATCAAGGATTTTATCATTTAATCACAATTTGACACAACTGAGAGTCATTTTACTGTGGCTTGAATGACGACCGGAGGACATTCTTTGCACAGCTTATGTTTTCACCATGTTTTTCCAAAGCCCACACCCTGGATTTTCATTTCAGCCTCTCGTTAATGAGTGGTTACAGCTCACAGTGGTCAAACAACTCCCCCCACCCACTAAAATAGCCAGAAATTAATGCCTTTTTTTTTTTTTTAACGGGGATTAGCTGCTAGCAGTAGTCTCTCAGCACGATGGTTAATTCCCACCAGGATACAGCAGAGCTATATCAACAATACGCCGCCTGAAAGACGCAGCAAGGTACCAGCAGTACAAAGAAGATGTAAATAAGTTTGCATATGCAAGCATCAAAGACTCCACGAGATCCTGAAGCGTGAAAACATCTTTTTCCTACAAGATACCAAAGGAATGGTAGCGAGACCAACGGGGGTGGGAGGACAGGAGATGGGGGGGGAGATGAAAAAGAAAAAAAAAAAAAAGACAAAAAGTGTGACTGTAGCAGCAGCTCAACAGTTGGAGGAAAATCAAGGTAAGAGAACGGTAGAAACAGCAACTTGGGCACAAGGAAAGTAGTCGTGCCAAGAGCGTCGGGAAGGGGAATATTCAGGCACCCGCAGCAAGACGCAACATAGCTCGTGCAAAGAACAACCGAAAAAATGGTGGGAGGAGAAGCAAACCCACAAGGTTGTACCCAGGGGAGCAGGACAGAGGCCCTTGTACTGCAAAATGAGAGGAAGCTTCATGAAGCCCCTCATCTGCAGATCGAGTTAGCACACCTCTGCAGTGGCACCGGACCCCGGCGGCTGCAGGAAAAGCAGCCAGGAGGGTTTCTTTATGTTTCTGCAGCTTTCTGCCAGAATACCAAGTCTCTCGTCCCAGGGATGAAGGCAGTTGATGGGTTTCTGCTAGAGCTGAGAAGGAGGACGCAAAAGGTGCGAAAAAGCAAGAGAGTAGAAATGGGGCAGAAGAAAGAAGTGAGAAATAAAGGCAGAAGGGGGCAAATTTTCCAACAAATCCCACACGGCTGCCCACTACGCTTCTCGGACCTCCCTGGCCCGTTACAACTACAGGGACAGCCCAGCAGATCCCGGCTTAGCGGCCACATATACAACAGGCAGGAGCAGAAACAAAGGTTGAGTGGAATGCTGTTTTTTAAAAGCCTCGGAAGGGGTAAGATGAGGAGAGAAAAAAAAAAAA
>VYZW01058386.1:5701-21815 GCA_013401315.1 Balaeniceps rex | reverse complement strand
AAAGTAACTCTAACTCAGCTGAAACCAGGACACTGCCTCTTGCACTGGGAAAGGATGAAAGGCCAACAGAAAGATCTGCAAGAGAAGTCTAGTTTACTCTTCTCTATGGCCATTAATTATGACCCTTCCCCACCCTTCATCTTCTGTTCTTCAGGCTGAACAGGCCAAGTTCTCTGACACCATCTTAGCAGCCCTCTGCTGGGCTTCCTCCTGTTCCTCATTGCGTTATATTGGGCAGCCCAAAACTAGGAACAGTTCTCTGATGTGTTCTCAAAAGTGCTGAATACAGGGGAATAATCCCTGTATTCCCTGTAATGAAGTCTACTTCCTTACTAATACAGCCCGGTCACTTGGACTCCTTTTCTGTGCTGCTACACACTGCTGGCTTATGCTCACCTTGTCCAGAAGGTCCTTTTCTGCAAAGCTCTTTTCTATATTTTGGCATCAGTATGGACTGCTGCACAGGGTTATCCTGTCCCAGATGCAGGAAGCTGTATTTGCATTTGTTATATTTCACAAGGTTTCTGTCAGCCCCTTTCTCCAGCCTTTCAGGATCCCTCAGGATCACAAATGAGTGTTGTACCCTTGAGCATATTGAATACTTCCCCATTTGTTGTCATTTACTAATTCGTTGAGGGTATTTCCCCTTTCCCAGGTTATTAATAAAGATATTAGACAGTATTGTCCCCAGTATCAGCCCCTGAGGGACAGCACTAATAACCAGCTGTCACAATCCAAACTGGGCTGCCCAGGGAAGATCGTGGTGGTTCTGCGATTCCCTTGGGCTAAATTAAGGTGAAACGACACCAAACGATCGATTAAACACTTTATTGATGGTAAACAACAACCTGAACTTGGCAAACGCAATGATAGGCAACCTGAACTGGGAAAGCAGAACAATAGGCAACGTGGGTTCTAATTGAAATACTTATAAGAGGAAAGGACAAGGAAGAAAAGGGGCGAGGAGAGAGAGAGATCACCACCCTTGGATCCCGCGATGTCGATGGTAAACGTGGCAAGCCTCCGGTAGCAGGTGTGCACGTGGCAGTCCTCCAGTGGTGGGCGTGCTGCTCTTGGAGCGCAGGGCCTCCGGCTGTGGCAGCAGCACTGGCACCGGGTGGGAGAGGCAGGTCTGGAGCAGCAGCAGCGTGGAGTCCTCAAAGTTGTGTCTTCTATAGGCTGGTCCCCGCCTCTAGTCTTGCCCCCTTGAGGACTTACATGGTTCTTGTTCCAGAATGTTCTTCATCTTCTGCGCAGGTGCCATTGTGGGGGTGGTCACAAGGGGTCTTTTGGGTGGTCATGAGCCCCTTCCTCAAATGAATTCTGTATGAACTCTGGTCATATGTGGTGCGTTGTGAGGCACAGCAGAAGGCAGAACTGTGCATCCTCTGACATGCCCTCCTGGCTCTGTGCCAATTGGCTTCTCACCTGTGGTGCTATGCAGACCCTAATGGGTTGCTGTGGAGACCTTAACTTGTCTCTATGCAGGCCTTAACTTGTCTCACCACAGTGTTTGAGACATTAACTCTTTCAGTCTCTCACACCAGCCCCCAGTTGCACTTCAGACTTGAGCTTGTGCACATCTCTGTGTGTGCACAATAGAGAATTGTTGAAGTGTTGGTGCCACACCAACATTGTTGGTGAAACGAAATCCTGATGCTGTTAACTTTCTAGCATGTGGGACCCACTGCAGTAGCACTGGACTTTAAGCCTGTAAACACATGGAAAATGATAACACGTGATGAGTGAATTCCTCGTAGGTGCTTCAGTATTGGACAGAGAACTTTTTTAGCTGGTGGCATACTGGAGAATATCATGGAGAAGGAGATTCAGGTGGAAAAGCTGAAAGTACTGTGGACCAGGTGAAAGAGTCTGTATTGGGTTTGCATGGCAAGGTTTTGGTAGTGGGAGGGGCTACAGGGGTGGCTTCTGTGAGAAGCTGCTAGAAGCTTCCCCTATGTCCAATAGAGCCAATGCCAGCTGACTCCAACACGGACCCGCCACTGGCCAAGGCCAAGCCCATCAGCGATGGTGGTAGTGCTTCTGTGATAACACATTTAAGAAGGGGAAAAAAAAACCCCAAAACAAAACCAGCAGAGAGAGGAGTGAGAGTATGTGAGAGAAAAAGCTCTGCAGACACCAAGGTCAGTGAAGAAAGGGGAGGAGGTGCTCCAGGCGCCGGAGCAGAGATTCTCCTGCAGCCTGTGGTGAAGACCATGGTGAGACAGGCTGTCCTCTTGTAGCCCATGGAGGTTAATGGTGGAGCAGATATCCACCTGCAGCCCATGGAGCACCCCATGCCAGAGCAGGTGGATGTGCCTGAAGGAGGCTGTCACCCTGTGGAGAGCCTGCTTTGGAGTAGGCTCCTGGCAGGACCTGTGACCCTGTGGAGAGGAGTCCACGCTGGAGCAGGTTTGCTGGCAGTACTTGTGACCCTGTGGGAGACCCACGCTGGAGCAGTCTGTTCCTGAAGGACTGCACCCTGTGGAAAGGACCCATACTGGAGCAGTTTGTGAAGAACTGCAACCTGTGGGAAGGACTCATGTTGGAGAAGTTTGTGGAGGACTCTCCTCTGGGAGGGACCCCATGCTGGAGCAGGGGAAGAGTGTGAAGAGGAAGGAGCAGCAAAGGCAATGTGTGATGAACTGACCGCAACCCTCATTCCCTGTCCCCCTGTGCCACTCGGGGTGTGGAGGTAGAGAAGTCAGGAATGAAATTGAGTGAATATGCTATATATCGTATACACAAAGATGCTGGTGCCATGTCATTAAAGTACCTATACCTTCTCACATGCTATTCCCTGTCTTATTTTGTAGCTAAAAGTCATTTGTGTCTTCTGTGGTTTGTGAAGACATTCAAAGTCAAAGGCATAAAAATGACAAGGTCTGTAAAATAGTAAATTGTTTCTACAGCAAATACTCATATCAGATTAGAGGCTACAGAGGAAGATAGCTCCTTCCTGCTTGAATAGCACCCTGGTATTGGTCAATCTGTACCGGGGTGTTTGGCAGGTGACTTGGAGCAGTACCATTAAAGAAGAGAACACTCGTGCCCAGTCTGTGCAGTGTGATGAAGTGCAGAAGACTGGCAATTTTCTCAAGTGATGCTTGCCTACAAAATGGTTAGGAGCTGTTGCTGTTTGTTACCAATCACCTTTCAGAAGCAGAATTGTCTTTCCTTAGCTGTCATAATAATGTAATTTATAATATGTTGTTATTTTTTTCTGTAAGGCTTTTCAATGCTGAAAGAAATTATATTTCATATGCCAAGAATGATGTGCTCCCAATGGCCCCAGTCTTATTTTTTCAACAAGAGGCAAAAAGATACTCCGTCCAGATAAATGAGAACTGAAATAAATAATCATTGCTCAGTTGAGGTTTCAGAGGATGTGTAACAGAAAAACTGCTGTCAATTAACAGGTGGAGAACAGTTTCTAAAGTTCAAGTATTACAAACCAGTTTCATCCTATGCAGACCCTGACTCTTTAAAGAGCAGATCTGATATTTGTAAGAATTCAGTTTATTTATTAGGTGCACAACCTACATAACATTAAATGACTCAAAGCTGTGGGAAGAAGTTACTTATGTGTTTATATATATTGTTTTCTTGAATTAATTATTCTACCTGAGCGCTGTCTACTTATAGTGCATTAGAAAAAGTAACATTTCAAAGTCACTTACTGTTGGAGCTAAAGCAAGAGATAGTTTGTTTACTTTCTAGTAACAAATTACAAAATTAAAATCATTCTTTGTAGTGACAACAACCAGGCAGGAACATTCAAATTACTTCAGTGTTATAAATAATTATAAGTTCTATTATAAATATAGTTATTATATAACTATTTATAAGACATTTAGGATCAGGATGGCAAAAAAGGAAACAGAATGACACTAGCAACACCACATTTTCAGTTTCTCTGTGCTTGACGCCTTTGAAACAAACTGACCTCAAATGTTCTGGGGCAATATCCTCTTAAATAAAGTATAAAATCATGTAACAATGTAATTGTTAGAGTCTAATGTATATGTGTGTGTAATGCAGATGCAAACTGCATTGTAAGAACATTTTTAAAAGATTGATATGCATTTAAAGACTTAATGCTGATAGTGCAAAAAATCTTCACCATTTCTAAGAACAACAAGTCATTTTCTAATCCTACAAAAATATTGCATACAAAGGAAATCTGTGTGATACCTTAGTATAACAGAGGGAAATACTTCATTAAACTAAAATGCAGTGCATTTTGTGTATGTGTGATCATAACTTTATTGTATTTGTTTGGTAGAGAGTTATGTTTTGCATTTAATATATGGTTTTGTAAATCTGAAATATTATCAAGCTAAATCAGTTTGAAGAAAACTTTTAAATGTTGAATAGGAATAACCTTGGGAAACTTCTTAAAAGAGCATCTTCCTAGGTAGTGAAAAGTTGCACTTTTTTGAGAGAGAAGGGCACACAGGAAAACAAACAAATGCTTGTGTGATTATTTTGAGGCTTTACTAAATAAATATAACAGATTGTTTATTATACAGAAAAGTAAAGAAATGCTTAATAAGTGAGACTATTCTGCCTTTGCCAAATAAGCAGATGATGGTTTCATATTCCATGATAGTAAGGTATTTGTGTTGAGTTTTAGTATTTGGCCTAGCGATATTCTGGATTGCAGCAATAACATTCAGAAAATATTGGAACACTACATGCTCAAGAGGACAAAATGAAAATTAATGTTGTCACATGAAGAGAAAGAATCTGAGTAATTAGAAGCCTGTGAGTTCGATATTGATCAACAAAACAAAGGGGTGCACTGCCACAGGCAGAACTTGATTAATAAAGAGTTAAGAGACTAATATAATTAATGTCGACCAACACGGAATTTACTTATTTTGTGAAATTGACTTCAAGCCTTTTTTACAAGATTATAGTCTTGGCTGATAAAGACGGTAGTGCTGATACAATATACGGTTGGCAGAAGTTTGACTTGTTGCTGCATGGCATCTTAATTAAAAATAGGATGACTGTAATTGCATTAGTCCTCATTAAATAGATTAAAAATTGGATAACTGATATGTTTCAAAAGATAATTCTCACCATGTACAGTTCTGTAGAAACTGTTATTGTCTCTAAGCTATTTAACATTTGTCTGATAAAGGTTGCAGACAACACAAAGATTTAAGGATTTGTAAATAAAAATATAATTGATCAGAAGTAACCTATTGATAAGGATTGCTTGGCAAACAATTTAAACAAAATGTATGCTTTTCGTTGCAGCCAAATATAAAGAAGTGTTTTTAGAAACAAAAGAAGTATAGGCCATATTTAGAGAATTGTTCTAGGAAGGCAGTGACTTTGAAAGTGGTGTAGGAATCACAGAGGATAGCAAGTTTCCAATGTGGGCAAAATACCTTATCTCAGCCATGGATATAGAAGCAAGAATATGAAATTAGAAAAGAGATGTTCTAGTGTTACAAGTGCATGTAGAATACTGTGGTCAAATCTGGACTCAAGCTCTGTGCAACTGTTGACAAATAGAGAAGGTTCAGAGAAGAGCATGAAAAAGAAGATTAAATGGTAATTTGATAAGTCTGTAGAGATATAGCTTAGTAATGTGATATAAAAAAAAAAACAGAAATGGATGAGGTAGAAGATCGCTCTTCTGCAAAGTGAGAGAGAACTTCTGGGTGTTGTTTTTCTTGCTTATTCTTTTTCCACTGTGATTTTTGCACCTTACCTGGGCTGCGAGAGTGGAGAGTGCCATCTTACTTTCTGGTATAGAGTGGCAGTTAATGTATTCTTCCCAGTTCATTTGGCTAGATCTGAATTGCTTTCGGCTGGGGTGAGCCTAGAATGCAAATCCACTTTAGTGAAACTAGAGATAAAGCAGTATAGCTGTGCAGAACAATAAACTGTTGTGTTGACTAGCCTTAAAAGTTGTTTAAAACAAATTCATACTAAAACAATCAATGGTAAGAATTAAACCAAAGGGTGTCTCTGTCGTGGTTGCCTGCCTTTTGAATAAGTCTCGTCTAAATTGCAAGAACACCTCTTAACACAAAATCCAGCACATTATGAATATCCATACCTTAAGAGAAACTTTGGTTGGATTTAGCATCTTATTCAATATTGAAAGCGGTGCAGAGAATCCCTCCCTCCCTGACTGGTAAGTGGTGGTCACCTGTGGTAGCGGGCAGGGTTTTTCTCTCTGTCAACTTTACTCTTTTCATAAAGCTTATAGGAGCTTGTATCTGAAATTAGCTGTAGGATCAAAGATTATGAAAGAAATGTATATGGATAGTGTGATATGGTCTCAGATGATTTATTTCTCTAGGAAACCACCCTAAAAAGTGTTTGCTGTTGTCTGGCTCGGAATTTCAGAAATTATTTTAAAGGTTCATTCTTAATTTTTTATTCTTCTGTGCTGTTTTCTTGCAGACTGGGCCTACTTTATGAAGTAACTTCTTTTTAAAATCAGACTATTTAAAAATACTTTTGCATCTCAGATTGTGAACCTTAGAGTACGTGAGACCACTTTTGACAGAGCTTAGATAGTCTTGTTTCTTGAAAGGTTTTTAGATGGTAATCTGTTACAGGTTTACTGAAAGTTCAGTATAAAAGCCCTCTAGAAACAAGTAATTAGAAAGAAAGCTTGCAACAAAATTGGTCACTCAATAATTCTTTATCCTTAAATTTAAATTCAAGACATTGATTCTTCCCAACAGTATGTAAACTCAGACACCTAAGATTTCTCAGGCTAGATTCGTTCTCTGGCTGCTTCTCCTGCAGGACAAGCTGTAGGGAAGCAAGTTAATTTTTAATTTTAAAAGAATATAATTCCTTGGAGAAATTATGAGTAATGAGAAAGGTAACATTATTCATCTCTTTCTGACTACAATACACAGCTTAATTTATGAGGTGGAAAGGAAAGCAGTTACAAGAATCCTTATGTTAAAATCAAATAATCATTTACTTGGAGACTAAAATGCTAGTACCTACAGTGGTATGTTTGTGATGTAAGATTTACTTTGCAGCACTAAAGCTTTTGGAATCCTATTCGGTCCATTTCAAAAAGAAAGAAAAAAGTTATTCAGACTCTAGAGAAACAAACACAGAAAATCCAGTAATATTTTATTTAACATAAAAGGAAGTTACAGTAAAAACAAAGATAAATATTTAGGAGTTATTCTTACATCAGTTCATGTTGCTGCATGTCATTGCGAAGACATTGCTGTTAATGTCTTGGGTAGATGCCATCTTTAGTTTTCTGTTATTTTATTTGCAAAGCTTAATACTGGGACTGTCAACCACTGTGAGGGTACAAAGGCAGTTATGAAAGGTGTTTTTTGCAAGTACCACGTAAATATTCAGCATCGTATTGTCCATCTAACTTGATCCGATTAATGTCTTCAAGAAGATCTTGATGGTTTTTAATCCTCTGAAAGCTCATACAAAGCCTACTATAGTCTTACTGATTCCCACTGATTAACTGGACTCTCATTAACAGTAATAGTCTTGCACCACTGAAAAATTAACCCTATATGAGTAAAAGAAATAACGAGGCTTCTCCCCGGCTGTCATCTTTATGATCACAAGTCCTATAAAAAATGAATCTCTTTCACAATAAAATTATGGAGTAGAATGGATGTGTGAAAATAGATGCAATATCATGTTTTCATGATTCTTCAAAGGGTTAAAAATAGTTCTAGGTTTCAAATGACTTCTAAGCAGATCTAAGTATTTCAAAAAAGGTTTCTCTCGAGTCTCCAGTAATTTCTGCAATTTCTGTTCTCATGACTTGCCAGTGATATTTTACCAGAATTAAGAAATTGACAATATAATTTGTTTATGGTATTTCAAATGTAAAATTTGCCTTCAGGGCATTGTTTTATTGGTTTTACATTCCTTCCTGCTGTGTTAAATCTAATGAGGCTTGTCTGTCCTTTAGGTGACCTACAAGCGGGATCTGTATGCGGCTGAATCGATTATTAAGGGTATGTGTTCATCCTTGTGGCTGTCAGTTTGCATATTCCTGAGTCTACTTAAGAATCTTGTGTGCTATAGTTTTAAATGTCTTTAAGGAAAGTTTTATGATGAATAAAATGTGCTTAGGCAAGTTGTTTTAGCTTGTTCACTGGAATGCTTATATTACGCATTATTTACCTTTATTTACTTCTCTATTCTAAGAGAACCTTATAAAAAGCTATGTATATTACAGAGTCAAACAGAGATTAATTCTGAATGTCTTTATAAGGAATAAACAAATTTTTTTCTTTCATTTGCAGTTCAATTCTGAATATATTCCATCTTTCTAATCGAAGCAGTAGACTGAAAATTAAATATTAACTCTTTAGGGCTCTTCACTTTTTTTATATATAGCAATTTACTACCTAAATTGATATAGCAAATATATGATATTGAGGTATTCCATTAATTTATAAATACTTTGTTGAACTGGTTTTTAACCTTTTCCTGTACTTGTAACAGGGGTTTCATAGCAGTTTAACATAAAGACTAGATTTAGTCTTTATCTAGGTCGACTCAATCTAAAAACAATGTAGAAAGGAAGAACTCTTAAGTACTGTATAATGAGCACACTGATGGTTATTGTAAACTGATAGGCACTGATTCAGGGGACTCTTGCTTTACTCCTGGTTGAGAACTGAGGGATAAAAGCCCAGAAACTGGTGAAGAGAAAGGGACTTCCCTTTGGATTAAAAATATTTTTCCAGAGAAAAGAGTGTGGTTCCTATTTAAGAAAAACAGAGCAAAACCCATGTCCTGTTAGGGCATGGTGAGTGACTGGCTAGTTGTTCACTTTGGTGGCTCATGTGTTGTTACAAGATCCAGTATTGGCTTAGCTTCTGGTTTGGGTAAATTAGACCATGCCGAGATCAGCTCTGTCACTGTAGACAAGCTAGAAAGCTTAAACAGAGCTCAGATATCGCTGTGGTATTCTGCATGCTGCTTCTCTAGACTTCCAGGAATCCAACAGGTTTGAAGTTTTTGGTTATTACGGTGGGCAAATATTGCATATTACGTGCATTGCTAGAACTACCTGACTGCATTTTTCAGGCACATATCAAGGAGATAGGGCTGTGAAACCTCGGAAGTTCTGGTTTTGAGAGGGAATGGGCTCTCATCTGCATAGCTGGAGGCCTGGAATTTTTGAAAATCTTGTTTTGAGTAGGATTCTTAGAGGTTCCATACTCCTCTAGCTTTCAGTCTTAGGCTTTCCAAACATATTAAAGACAAGAAGGTGGCTGAGAGTAGTCGGCATGAATTTACAAAGGGGAAATTATGCCTGACCAACCTGATAGCCTTCTACAATGAAATGACTAGCTTGATGGATGAGAGGAGAGTAGTGGATATGGTTTGTCTTGATTTCAGCAAGGCTTCTGACACTGCCTCCCATGATATTCTCATTGACAAACTGATGAAGTACAGACTAGAAAAGTGGACGATGAGGTGGATTGAAAACTGGCTGAACTGCCAGGCTCAAACAGTAAAGTCCAGCTGGAGCCCAGTCAGTAGTGGTCTACCCTAGGGGTCAATGCTGCTTAAAATCTTCACTAATGATCTGAATGATAGGGCAGAGCACACCCTCAGCAAGTCTGCAGATGTTGTAAAATTGGGAGGACTGGTTGATAGACCAGGTGGTTGTGCTGCCATTCAGAAGGACCTTGACAGGCTGGAGAAATGGGTGAACAGGAGTCTCATGAAATTCGGCAAGGGGAAATGCAAACTCCTGCACTTGGGAAGCACCATTACAGGCTGGGGGCTGACCAGCTGGAAAGCAGTTCTGCAGAAAAGGCCCTGGGGGAGTCCTGGTGGACAAGAAATAGAACAGGAGCTGGCAATGCACCCTTATGGCAAAGAAGGCCAACAGCCCCCTGGGCTACAGTAGGCAGAGCATTACCAGCAGATTGAGGGATGTGATCCTTCCCCTCTGCTCAGCACTGGTGAGGTCATATCTGGAGCGTTGGGTCTAATTCTGCACTCCCCTGTGCAGGAGAGACATGGTCATACTGGAGAGAGTCGAGCAAAGGGCCATGACGATGATTAAAGTAGTGGAGCATCTGTCGTATGAGGAGATGCTGCGAGAGCTTGGACTGTTACACCTGGAGAAGAGAAGGCTCGAGGGCTCTTAGCAATGTGTATAAATGCCAGATGGGGCAGAGTGAAGAAGGTGGAGCCAGACTCTTCCTCAGTGGTGTTCAGCAAAAAGAGAACAGGCAATTGACACAAACTGAAATATGGAAAATTCCATTTATACTTCTGGAAAGCCTAGAAATTCTTAGGATTCTCAGGGTTACAAAGCTGGGAGGTTGGAAGGGAAACTATCTGTTTTTGATTTCCTAGGAATTGTTCATTCAGCTGAGATTGCCAATATGAGCATCTCTTGGCTTATAAATGCCATTTTTCATCAGCTTTTATTGAATTACTGAAAAGAATATTTAATCTCAGAAATTACTTGGATTAATATTGTCAGAACAGTATTTTTAACTTATTCAAGCTTATGGGAAGTTTTGAAAATTGGGGTGTGATCTGACTTAAACTGGAAAAACATTTTCAAAATATGCAGTTCCTTCATTTTGTCCACTTACTTTTTGATAACTATTAGATATTTACAAACTTTATGCAAACAGAATTCATGCTGCCATTAAGAGTTTTTCACAAATAAAATCTAGATAAGAAGTTCTTGAGTTGGCCCAGTGATTATCAAAGCTTTTTTTTTTTTTTAATTTTCTGAAACTCTTGTGCTCCTGGAAAACTACGTAGTAGTTTTCATTTAATTTTAAGTGGCCTTTTCTTGGATAAAACAATTCAGTTTGAATATAAATTTTAAAAGATCAGTGTTGTGGTTTAGCCCTGTTGGCAGCCAAGCACCACACAGCCGCTTGCTCACCTTCCCCCTGGTGGGATGGGAGAGAGAATTGGAAGGGCAAAAGTAAGAAAACTCATGGGTTGAGATAAGAACAATTTAATAATTGAAATAAAACAATAACAATAATAATAGTAATAGTAATAAAAATTGTAATGAAAAGGAGAACAACGAGAGAGAGAGAGAAACAAAACCTGGGGGTGGGGAACAAGTGATGCAACCACTCGCCACCCGTGACTGATGCCCAGCCAGTCCCCGAGCAGCGATCGCTGCCCTCCGGCCAACTGCCCCCAGTTTATATACTGAGCATGACGTCAAATGGTATGGAATAGCCCTTTGGTCAGTTCGGATCAGCTGTCCTGGCTGTGCTCCTTCCCAGTTTCTTGTGCACCTGGCAGAGCATGGGAAGCTGAAAAGTCCTTGACTAGGGTAAGCACTGCTTAGCAACAACTAAAACATCAGTGTGTTATCAACATTATTCTCATACTAAATCCAAAACACAGCACTACATCAGTTACTATGAAGAAAATTAACTCTATCCCAGCCAAAACCAGGACACTGAAATATTGTTATTTTGGTTGTCGTATGAGCAAAATGACTCATAAGATGAAAAAATAGTTAATAGAATGAATCAGTATGCAAAAGAGGTATTTCATGGTACAGTAGGATGTAAAATTAAGCAATGATTTTTATCTCCTTGGTGAATAGGAATTGGAAGTAATACTTCACCTTGAATGATAGATCAATGGAAAAAAGGGAAGCTTCCAATCTTTGAGAAGTGCAAAAGTAATTATATAAAAAAATGAAGTTCTTTTTTTCCAGTCTAAATATAGATCCCATTACACCGTTCTCACTGAATTCCTAATTCTAATAGAGTGTATGCATGCTTTTACAGTACAGACTTCTTTTAATTTTAAGTATTAGCTGTATAGCAGAGGCTGTCAAAGAAAAATTCCCTCTGATGGTAACGTTAATAAGGAAATGTAGAAAGCTGATTCAGCTGCTTGGATGTGCTGTTTTGTTACAATATTTGTAAATATTTGCTGTAAAAAGAATTGTACTTCTGTTGGTCAAGCTTGCTGAAGCCAGTAATACCAGCATAAAATGATGTAAATGCCATGAATCAGCTCCATGAATGTATTATGTTAATCATAACTTAACAAAGGGTTCAATATTCAACTTGAAAAAAATCTCAGCAAACTCATAGTTCTGTGTTAACTTTGATCTTATTTTCCTTTTTCCTGTGTATTTTTTTGTATTTCTTTACCATGTATGTTCGCAATATTTAATGGCAATTTATCAGTCATTACTGGATTAAGTAGATCCATTTTCATTTCCGTTTTCCTTGAACTTAACTGTAGACTGTACTTCTTTTGTAATATAAAGGCCAATTTATTGAACTGTATCATTCAGTATTACTCAAATATTTAAGAGTTACTTAGTTCAGAGGACCTTCAGGATGTACTGAGGGTGTGTAAACTTTAAAGGAAAAGAAAAATCAAAACCAGTGCTGATTTACATTTTTAAAAAGTTCTTGTCCATCTTCTTGCAGTTTATTTGATCCCTTACTAGATGTGTTCTTCTGTAGTGGTCAAGGAGAAAGCCAGATGGATACCTTATGTAAAACATGTTGCTTTATGTAGCTAGCGAAGGAGACAGCACCCTGCTCCTGTCATTCGGCTGTCCAGTTTGCTTATGCCTCCTTCCCCACATATCCCCATCATTATAGAGCAGCTCTTGTGAAGGTGGGAACTCAGTCATCATGCTTCTTGTGGGGAAACTAGAAATGAATACAATATGGAAAAATGGTTTTTGTGCTCTCCCTCTTCTGCCCTCTCATTCTTATAAAGGTGACTCCTTGTGTTCTTGTCAGTGCTATCCTTTCTTTTTTATAGATTATTTAAAAGAAAAACAAGTAGATTGGTAATATTTTGAAACATTTTACTTAAAAAATGTTTTTATAGCATTTTATGCTAATTTTATGTAACATACAGTTACTTCATACAAAAAAATTATAAACCTGAAACAATACTGCAACCTTCATGCAAATGAATTTCCATGTTCCTGTGTATATAAGGTCTTCAATAATCTCATAAATCATTAAAGAAGATTAGTAAGTCATTAAAGAAGATTAGTTATAATTTATTAAAAAAAATAAGATCCATTCCAAGCAGCTTTCTTTAAAACTGCTTGAGTAGAAAATGAGGATG
This sequence comes from Balaeniceps rex, assembly GCA_013401315.1. Taxonomy (NCBI): domain Eukaryota; kingdom Metazoa; phylum Chordata; class Aves; order Pelecaniformes; family Balaenicipitidae; genus Balaeniceps; species Balaeniceps rex. The sequence continues at coordinate 8,729 of VYZW01058386.1, read as the reverse complement.
CATCTTATTCAAATGAAAGGAACATTCACTAAGTTTAACCATTTCTATTTATAACTGGAGAAAAAATGCTGTAAATGACCAGTCATTCTCTTCATAGATACATATTTTACATGTATATTTCATCATGTTATCACATTTTTTGTTTTCACTAAAGCCAATACAATCTTTTCCAGCTATTGGTTATGATAAAAAGTTTATGTAGCTTAGAGTAAAAATGAAGAGCTTCATGGTGGTAAATCAAGCTAATCCCTTACTTGATCTTTACTGATCTAATGCTCTGTTACTGTGGCAGCATGCAATATATCTGCTTCAGTAACCACAGTAGTCTTTATTATGCCTGGTCTGTATGAAAAACTGTACTTGAAGTTCGTAGAAACTTAGATTTGCTTTCTGCTGCATTGCATGAGTTCAGGAAGGGGAAGCTGTACATGTTCTTTACTCCTTATGCAAGCAGTATAATGAGTCCTCCATAGCTAATTAGGACACCCCATAACAGATTTATCTTACATAATTAATTATCTTTAATGAGGTTTTGAATAGACAGTTAGCTCTCCAAGTCTGCAGTTTGAGAGTTGTGCCTTATCTATTCTGCGCCCTTCAAAAGGCTTCAAATACCAGATCTTCAGGTTGGTGTAACGTGACTTATTTTTGTAGTGGGCAGCTGAGTCATGTAAATTAATTAGGGAAGCATTTTATTCACAGTTTATGCCATACTTAAAGGAAAGCATATTTAAGGGGAGAATATATTTTTGTCCTATTGAGCATCATCCTGTTGTACCCCCATGTTGCATCATTCACTCTTATGGTTGTTAGTTTTACAGAAGAAATCTTAATAGATATGTTCTGCTGTGTTGTGCTGTGCCTGTGGGAAACCTTTCAAAGAAGGAAAAGGAAAAGGGAAGGAAAGGAAAAAGAGGAGGTAGATATCCAGAAAACCCATCCCTGAGGATACCTCTAAGGGGGAACAGTATCTGAAAATCCACAACCACGTGGGTCTTGTGCAAGCCATGAATAGCACATTAGTACACTGGGGACTTCTGCTAGCCAAGTTTGTATCCGCAAACCGATCAGAATCAGCAGAAGGTCCTTCCTCTCCCCAGAGACTGTTACTGAAACCATCAGAATAAACATCGCATGCCACTTTCTTGCAGTGGTTGTTTCTCTGTGAATCTCCATGACACACTTCCATGACATTAGCAGATTCGTAACACAGAAGCATCAAACAGCAGTGAGTAGCTACCACACAGCAGACAGCTACCTGAGTTGTGGGAGAAAGCACAAAAGGGTAATGACAAGTAGGAGCACTTCATATAGCACCACGTAGTGGTATACATGATGATGAGATGGTAGGAACTCCAGAAAGGCACATTTATGGCAGGAATACCTGCCTTCCCATGTGGAATTTACTATCTTTTGCCTTGTTAAACCCCCTTTCTTTTACTTTTGCTTGGCACTGGCTGCTAGTGTGTCTGTAACCTTGCTGAGTATAGCTGGCAGCAATCTTTCCTACCTATATGCAGAAGAGGGTGCCTCTTCCTGATACTGTATATCACTATGGGTATAAATGGTGTTACCCACAGGATGGTGGTCTACGTGATGGTTCTTCTTTGTGTCAAGTTATTGAAGAGGATGCAGGACTGAAATGCAGCATTGCGCACTGGATAGTACAGTCCTGTATCACATGCTTAGGTGGATTCAGACTCCAGGTTCAGGCCACGTAGAGTGCCTGAAGGGGAAGTCCTGCACAACACTGTAAGGCTGGGTTGCAAGGCACCAGTTCTCAGCATGCCACCTTGCATGCTGTCAAGGTCCTCTGGAGACATCCCAGAAGCTAGATGTAGGGTACTAAGGGCACTGACCTCACACTGTCTGCCCACTACTGGTCCAGTCTTCACAACTGATTTCTTTACTATTAAGTGATCCAATTTACTTTGCTGGATGCGCGTTTTATCACTGGATGAATTCAGCAGTGGTGAAGAACTTCTGAGTGTACACGTTTAATTTTGTGACTACGGTTACAAATTTCGTGTCATCTACAGTTATATTTATTACTGACCAAAACTTGGTTTCCTTCAACTTCAGAGAATGACAGTTATCTTTTCTGTTAACCTGTTAGTTTTATTTAAAAAATCCATTTAAGCTGTATTAAAAATATTTGTTTTGATGAGAATTATGGATCCCACTGTTCCCTTTCTGGTTTCAAATAGTAATTTTTTGGTTTGAATTATGAACTTTGACAGATCTTTAAATACTTAAATTTTTATGCTGGAATATTAAGGTTACAATTGTGCCTCTAGACAGTTTTGCTAAGGAAACAGGTTCCTTGTGGTTCAGTTTGACGTGTTATTTTGCTATCCTGTTTATTTTTGAGGTACTCTTGCATTTCTGTTGTCCATATATTAAATTATAATTCTGTAATCAAATTAAATACAAGAAAAATGGTTATGGTAATATGTGTTTGGCAATTAAATGATTTCTGAAAAAAATACAGTTAATCATGTGATTATAATTGTGAGACTGTTTCTTTAGTCAGCTATAATACAAATGTAATTCTACCCAAGTAACAAGTCCCAAATATTTCATAGAAGCACAGCTAGATTTTTAGCTGCTAGCCTAATGAGACATAATAACTGACAAATTTCAGGTTGCTAAACTTGACTCAGGTGGAAGTAAGAAAAACATACATGCATAGGTACATTTTTGTGCTTTAGATATTTATATGTGTATATATCATTCATATTCAAGGAAATTCAAAGAAACACTTCACTAATGTAAGTGGACTAATGAGTTATTTTTCTTTTGAGACTGTTTTCTTAAAACATGTCTTATTAATTTGCTTACTTCCTCAAGTCTCTTTTACAACTCTATTATGAAAGTCTGAGTCCCAACATCATTTGTTTTATAAACAGTAAATTTAATGCTTTTCTTTAGTTAAGCAGGTATGAACTTGTAGAGTATGCAGACAAAGTGGCGCACACCTGTTTTTAATAGTCTTGAAGTAAGGAAACATCGTCTTACAATAAGGATG
>VYZW01058385.1:10028-24827 GCA_013401315.1 Balaeniceps rex | reverse complement strand
GAGACAAAGTTATGTTTCTAGAGAGTTTTTAAAAATCTGTTTATTATAGGAGACTTGTATCTACAATATTGGCAAACATGGTAAGAAACAAAACTTCTCCCTTCCTTTTTTCTTTTAGGATAGGGTCTGAGCAACTTTGAAGTTAGCATTGCTTTGAGCAGAAAGTTGGACTAGGTGACCTCCAGAGGTCCATGCNGCTTAGCTTCTGAGCACTTGGAAGTACAGTATTAGAGGCTTGTGCTCACTAAACTTGGGCCATAGTCAGTGACATAGCTCTGTCTGAATTGTAAATTGAATAGTATAGCTAGCATTTCCTAGAAAGCACAACTTTAAGTAAAATTGTGCACAAATACTGCATGAGGTAAAGGTTTCTTCCGCCTTTACTCTGTTCTGATGTATTCCTTCATGTACTTCAGCCAATATTATTCAGAACACTGAATATGGGAATACAGAAGTCTGTAAAAGACAGCATACTTAGTGCTGGTGCTGTATCACTACACCTTATACAGTCTATATACTCTGGAGCTGGTGGTATATTTCCTAGTAGTTTGATAGACTGCAGCACCTTCAGAAATGGTGTCTATTATACCAAGACTTAAAAAAAAAAATCACATTCTGTTTCTTAATTTCTTGTATTGGCTTACAGTGGCTGAAAATATTCTTTATGAAATCCAAATGGCTTGCATCTTTCTAGGTTATAAACCACTTGGAAGCTAATTTTAATATAGCTTAGGATAAAAATAAGCAAGTAGAAATAAGACACCTGCAGCAGTCACCCACCCATTCAATCTTGAGCAAAATTTGGGAGACTGCCTGTGAGGCCACTTGAAAGGATTCTGTTACATTTTTTCTCCTTTACTGCATTCATCATCACGATATGAGCTTTTGTTTAGTTTCCCAGGGGTTTGGTTTACCAAGAATGAATCATGGAAGATGGAGTCAGAAACATGAACAATGCTCGAGTATCTCTTCCTTCTAGTATTAAAACTACAGAAGTATTAATTTAAAAAGGGAAAGATTAAAAGTCCTTCTTCTATTTAAGATGTTAAAGTTTAATGGACCTTAATTTGATGTCTTATTAGCAAGAATTGGTGAGACAGTTAAAAAGCTGTACATTGCAATAATGCGTTAATAAAATTCTTGTTTCCACATCTTGTCTCTGGCATAAGGATGCTTGGCAGCTGAGTATTCCTATTGAGGTGAAAAGAATAGACCTAAATGAATAGCTAAGATTGTTACACAGAATAGTAAATTGGCCTGCCTCCTGATCAACCTGACAACCCTTCCTTTTAGCTAAGTGGTTCTTTAATTAGTTCATTGCTCCCTAGCAGGAGTTTGGACATAGTTCTTTGGAGTACAGCAGTAAAAGACAAGAAGAACTACAAGGTTCTTTTAGAGAAGGTCATTTCTTCCAAGGAATGACTTTTAGAAAACCATGTTCTTTTAAAAGTCAAAGTTACCTCTTACACCCCCCATCTACAAAAACTGTAGAGAGCTTGTAGCTTCACAGAAAAACAGAGGTTGTATTGTGCTTGAATAATATTATGACTTCAGTATTTTGTCCTTCCTGTCTTCAGACAAATTGGTCTGGATTTATTTCCTGGGAATGCATAAGATATCCCTCAACTGCATAGCAAGAAGGCACAAATGGACGTCCTTCAAAATTCCCCTGGGAGTAGCATTTATAGCAGTGTGGAAAGATGAATGGTACACTAAAAATGTATCCTTTTTATCATGTTTGGGAAATAATAGTAGTATTGGCTTCAACTTGTTCAAATGACTAGAAATCTCTAGGGTGGCTATAGAAACATGAAGGTACTGACGCACAAACTAGCACTGGGGAACTGACCCAAATCTATAAAATGGACCCAAATCTAGCACCCAAAGCTGTAAAATATGAGAAACTGTACTTACACTGCAATTTCTTGGGTTTTTATTACATTGAGACCTATTTGGTCAAAGGAACATGCACATCACATGAGGGAGACATCTACAGGAAGCTAACAGTAATAAAGATCTGTATATTTCTTTATTTCATAACAAGGTTTATGTACGCAGAAATTAAGTGTCTAGAATTATACTTCAGTGTCACTGAACATCCTTAATTTTTTCTCTTTCATTTTAGTTCTCTAATCCTTCCATATTACTCCTGAACAGTCATTACACTACTTACACAGCAAACACTTTGCATAACTTGAATGGCCATGAGGCTTTAAAATAAGAATAAGTTATTTAAAAATTCTCATCCTTTTAATCAAATATATATAGAAGAGACACTATTAGAGAAACTAAAACAGAAAAAAAATGTTTACCCTTCTTGAAGAAGTGGGGCATGATGACTGGATCTAACATTAAGAACCAACACATTCTTACCTGCAATGTAAGCATACCATACTAGATCATAGATAAAGAACCACTTCATAGTAGTGTTTTTTAAGAAGTACAGCTAGAACATAGATTCATGAGACACAATGTTGTACTGATTCTCTAATATCAGCCACTGGTACACTTTGTTGCTCCATGGTTTTGGGGAATAAAAGAAAGCAGAATATTAAACCAAGGAATGACGAAATGACCATCACAAAGCAGTTGAATGGCTACAACACCAAAATAATAAAATTATCAGTATAGGATAAAAAAGGAAAGGAAAGGACAATATGAAATTAATTAATTACCTTCCAGAAATAGTAATGTAAAAAGTCATTTATGTATTATACTTTCTAACACTAGTTTAGAATGGATTTTTGTAAGCAGATGTAATGTAATGTAATGTAATACTTATTGTAATACTTAATGTAATACATGTAATACTTAAACACTGTGGGTATTTTAAAACTATTGTCTTGGATTATGCATGTCCTAAAGCTCTTGTTGAACACCTTTGTCAAAACATGTACTAAGTACTTATTCCTGTAAAATGCTGCTCTCCCAACCTTATTACAGAAAATCCCTCTGAAGTTAATTTCTGTCTAGAATGCTGAGTATATGAAGGATACTTTAGTAGAATTCTACCCTAATTCACATTCACTCGGAAGCTGGCTGAAATATATGTATGCTTTCCCAGTGGTGGTTACACTGGTTGAATGTTCAAACTGAAAAATCAGGAAGAACATATCTACATACATTATTTCATACATTAGGAAGTTTGTATGTTTCTTGTCAGATCATATCTGCAGAATTAAAGTGTCAGTAATACAAATACATTTAGTTTTGTAGTAGGTGTACCAGTCACCAGGAAAACATGAGAGCATAGGTTTCAGTATAGGACTGCAACTGGAGTGTAAACCCAGTATTTATGGACTGATTGACCTGCTCAGCTACCGGTTCTTGATTGCAGCATGTACGTGCTAGCTTTAATAACACACTTATTTTCCCATGTTGAAAGTACACAAAAGGCAAAAATTTTTCCTGTACTGGTGCAGACAGTCTTCTACTCTTCATTGTATCATAGAATTACAGTGCAATAACTGTTAAAATTATGGTGTAATAACTGTTGATGTAAGCCGTCTTTTTAGTAGCAAACAATTGTAAGTTTTACAGATGTTCTGTTGGATGTGAACTTTGCAAACAATTCTACATTTCAATGTCTTATCCAAATTCTAAATATTCTTGCTGATGAGCATTACCATCTTCCAAACAATTCAGCTGATTCTGTAGAACAGCAAGAATTATCACGCTTCTATCCACTCTTTCTTTTAATTGCAACATCTATTATCTACGCTACTTAAAATGCTCTATAAACCCAGTTCCTGATGTGTCCTGCAGTTCTCAGAATTCTGTTCGCTTAAAAGTATGACTGTATCTGGCATGGAAAATTAGGGGATTTGTTCAGAAGCAGGAGGTGGGGTACTCTGGTACCATTATATAATTTGCACTGGCTATTTCATTTTCAAAAAACTGCTCCCGCTTCTCCTACCCAACAGACCTCCCAGGCCTGATGCAGGAATTAGTTTGTGTACCTGACTTCAGTGGAAGATGATGATGCTTGCTGGCTTTGCTCAAAAATTCGAAAAATTGTGCAATATCAAAAATGTAGAAACAGTCGAGTTCAGTGAATGAAAGTGAAGTGCATTTAGTCTGACAGGAATTTGCTAACTGAGGAATGCCACAAGTGTCAACTGTTAAAATAAAAGAGACATCCTTCACTTCCACTGGAAGCAGAAAAGGTCCAACTATACTTGTACAGAAACAGCAGGATGAAAAGAAAGTACGGAATAAAAGAGATCGGTAGGAGGGACTAAGTAGTGTGGGTTGATGCCAATCATTTCCCAAACTAGTTTTAGCTACAGTGTATAGGAAACATCATTGTTTTATGTCTGAAACCTGTAGTTCTTACAAGAATATACTTGTTAAACGCAACCCTACTCTAGTTATGTATCTTTTTGCATGCAATCTTTCTGGTTTTAGCTACTATCTTATGAGGTAAGGTAGTCAAGATCTTATGTCTTAAAATAATCTACATTTATTTATTTTATAGTTTAAGTTGGGGGGTCAAAATTTATTAGATTAAAGCCAGCCAAATCAGCATGAACTATCTCAAATGTAATTAATTTAGATAAATGGGTGTGTGTGGAAAATGCTGGGGCCCATCCTCTGAGACATTTAGGGGCTACGGGAACTGCAGAGTATCCTACAAAGCTTTAAATGGCATATGGGAGGCTGCCAAAGCCAAACTGCTGGAGAGGAGCTTACTTGTGAGCAGAAATCAATACCTTCCCAGTAAGCAGAAATGTCCGAGATACACCCGTGGCTACAGCCAAGCTGTGACGTAACACACATGACAAATCTTATTGTCCTGGTTTCAGCTGGGATAGAGTGAATTTTCTTCCTAGCAGCTGGCATAGTGCTGTGTTTTGGATTTAGTATGAGAAGAATGCTGATAACACACTGATGTTTTAGTTGTTGCTAGGTAGTGCTTACCCTAGTCAAGGACTTTCTTTTTCAGCTTCCCATGCTCTGCCAGGTGCACAAGAAACTGGGAGGAGGCACAGCCAGGACAGCTGACCCAAACTGACCAAAGGGCTATTCCATACCATATGATGTCATGCTTAGTATATAAACTGGGGGGAGTTCGCTGGGGGGCAGTGATTGCTGCTCGGGGACTGGCTGGGCATTGGTCGGCGGGTGGTGAGTAATTGCATTGTGCATCACTTGTTTTGTATATTCTTTTATCATTATTATTTTTTTTCCTCCCTCTGCTGTCCTATTAAACTGCCTTTATCTCAACCCATGGGGTTTACTTTTTTTTTTTTTAATTCTCTCTCCCATCCCGGCAGGGCAGGGGAGAGTGAGCAAGCGGCTGTGTGGTGCTTAGTTGACAACTGGGGTTAAACCACAACACTTATGTTCAGGAATTTCCTCAATATCCTATCACCAGAAGTCAGCGTGGTCTGTTTTCAGAAAGAGGAAGATTCTTTTCTTTCACTCTTTCAAATCTCAGCCAGATTTCACTGGGTGAAGCATTACAGATTTAACAGGAACTTCAGGGTGTGGTGGAGGAGTAAGACTGCACTATATGAAGGAGCAACAGAGGAGGTTTAGTATGGAATCCTAAATTTTGTGCTACAGTGAGTTTTGATACAATAAGACATAGTAAGTTCTGATTTGGCCAGGCAGACTAAGGGAACAGGATTTCTTGACATCGTCCTCAGCATCTCAGGAGGCAGTCATTAATTCTGTTTGTTTTGCTGCAGGTTTAATGCTGCAAGCTGCTCAGTCCTTTAAAGTGCTATTGATTGATTTGGGAATTATCAGCAATTGCAATAGTGATAAATAAATCTGCAAAAAGTGAAGAGAAGAAAATACATAGAGCTGTTTAACATCGTGACAAACCAAAGATTTTTACTTCTACAAAGCTTTTCTGTTATAAATGGGTACAAACAAGTAGAGAGAGTCAATCCATAATGTCCAGATTTCTAAACTCTCACAGTTTAGAAAAAATACTCTTACTTTTGCTTTAGCAAATATCAACCTCTTTTGGAGTGGGGAGATTCTGAAGATCCTTGCCTACCTCCTGAATAAAATGCTAAGAACATGGAAGATGCTGAAGAAATCCTGAATTGCGTGATAGGCATGTGATGATATCTTGTTTTATGGCTAGACAAAGTTATATTTATCCACAATAAACTTAAGGTAAATCAGAAACTTAAACTTTTCAAAATTATCTACAGCAGAAACTTCCAATTCACGAGGAATCAGATCTTAACGGTAATATTTAGGCTAGAAAAAAATTAAAGTTGTTTCTACTTCACTCTTAATTTTCCTTTCCATGTAAAGGTATAATTTTTTTGGGGTTCCCTTGGGATAGTGCTATCTATAAACCTTCCAGGAAAAACTGGTAAGCCTGCTCAGGAAAGAAATCATAAGGGTTGGGAAAATGTGACATCCACATTTGCTTTTGTTTTGTAGTTTGTGTACATTTCCTCAAACACTAAAAGACATTACCATACATATGGTTACATTTTCCAGCAAGTGTTGCCACTAAATTGGATGTGTGGCTTTGTATTATGATTTAAACATTGCTCAAAAATACACAGCCTTTCCTGAAACACAAATAAGCCAATGCCCAACTATCACAAATGTTCTTCACGTGGGTGTTTGTAATATATAAAAGCATACATCAAAAAGAGTAGGATTGCTTACCTCAAAAATATAATCTTTTCCATCCTTTCCATGTACAGCTTTAACAGCACAGATGTCCAAACCACCAAATATTTCAGAACAGGTGTCAACCCAAAGCTTGTACCTGTTTCATAAAAATATTTTTTTCTGTGAGTATCTCCTCAGGGTCTTGTTTTTCTATAGGCTTAACCTAATAATGTATTTTATATAACATTTGCTCTAAATTCAGAATTTTCACTATATTGACAGTTCTACTGAATTTGTATTTCCCAGAATAATAGCTTAGAGATACTGGCCTGATTACTCTACTCTTCCCAGTAGAAAACTTTTCTTTCCAGAAAAGTTGTGGCTCTGTATCCTGACCTAGTATTATGCTGGATTCTGTCCCAGTTTATATTGGTCCAAACATGCAAACATGTGTCTGCTCTAAACTGTGAGTAACCTGAAGATCAGATATGCTGAAACACAAACAGCATTTAGCTATATCCCATCCTGCATTTCCAGTGCCCTTATGCTAGTACAGCTTGCTAGTTGGGGCTGTACTTTATGTGAGAACTCCACAGAAGGAGAATTTAGCATCTGACCAGTTTTTGTGGCTTTGGTGATGCCAAGAGGTTTTAGAAGGTAGGGAACAGGGCTTCTGTTTTCTTGTGCATCTGTGCACGGATTCAGGTGTAACAATCCTCTTGCCTGTTATGCTTGGTAGTGTACTTGATTATGGATGGGTTTTTACTCTTTTATCAGGAAAACTAGAATGAGAGTCTCTGTCTTAAATTATGGACCCAACTGTATTCCAAAGTAGCAATCATAGCTTTATATGTACATCACTGAACATGGCAAAAGAAAAATCAAGACAAAACAACCCTTAAGATAATGCAAGAAAAACAGATGTATGACACTACATAAAAGTTATGTAGCATGCAGACAAGGATAATATTCTTTGTGTAGGGTTACAGACAACTACAGTAAAATTCAACAGGAATTTAAAGAATCCTGAGGAATTCTACAACTCCTAAAAAGGGCTAGAGTTTCATACAGCATTGAACATAAAACTCCTCCATTTCATTTCTAACCTCATGGTAGGAAATATGGACTGAGGAATGGACAGTTTACCCATTCTACATGCAGTAAGATGATGTATTTTTCTTGCATGAAGAGCTTTATCCATCCTATGAATAGAGAGATTATCTGACTAACAAGGGAATGAAGTGGGACTTACTAGAAAAAGAGTGAGGCAATTCCTGTGATCAAGTACAGAACTGTTAGTGACATAACAGGGAACCATAATATTTTGCTGAGAGCATTCTGAGGTGATATAAGCTCTGTGTGTTTGCTCAATGGCAAGGATTGACTCACACGACACAAAATAGCATTGAGAATGCTCATTAACTAATAGCATAGCTGTACATGGGCTATGATCCCGAAAGGTTATGTAGGCAGATATCATAGTTCCACCAATTGAAGGACATGTTTTGCTTAACCCCCGCCCTCCCCACTTCTAAAGCAGCTATTTATCATAACCTTTTTCTCTTTCATTTCAGTATAAATGAGAGCTATTTCCTTCTACAGACCCTATCCTGCTCTCTCCTGATCCAGCCTTTGAGCCATGATGATAGATTTGCCACATCATAGTATTTTCCATTGCAAAAAAATTAATGTAATAAACATAGCATTTGACTTCACTGTAGGATCAAAGGAAACTCGTTGCTGGGCTGAGAGTTTTATTCATATATAAATATCTTCAGTAACAGCATCCTTTCCAAGTAAACTTATTAGGTCACATTCTTTATATTTTCTTATATCAAGTCTGTTCCAGTGGAAAAGTTTTGCTTTTAAGCAGAATACAAAGAAATTGATACAACTGTTTGAAAAAATCCTGATGGTAATATTTTAGCAAAGAACATAATTTTTTTCCTGTGAGAAACATGTTTTTTGTCCAAAATGAGAGGTTTTTTTGGATGCCTGACAATTTCAACATCTGTAGATGCACTGACTGAACTGCTTGCATGCACTTGCTTATAAATAACCTTTTTTTTTTGCTGTAAAATACCAACATGTATCTTAGAAAGTCATGAGGACAGCAAAACTTGTCTTTAACAGTAAATACCTGGACTTCATATGAAAAAAAGAAGACATTTTCTTTAAAATAAAGAAACATCAATCAGATCTATGAAAGCATTTTTAATAGTCTATCTTCTGCCAACAAACACAGACCTGGAAAAATACAGTCACATTTGGAAAGAGAGATCTTGGATGGACTAGCCTGTAGTGTTTTAAACCCAAGGCTTGCACAGTAGGTTTGACAAGAGGCCATGGTTCTTATTTTCCCATAGCCAATGTAGCGTGCAGCAGCCTTAGAACTGACAGATAATAAAGTATTGTTCCTCACGTGTCTGACATGAAATATCTGTTGTGCCAGATGAGGTGTGCACAATTAGCACAGGTCTCTATTCTTCTGGTTCTATCTGGGGAGCAGTGCCTCTCTGAAACAGAGGCATCAATAAGAATGTGTAACATTGAAACGTGCTTATTCTCTGCCTTGTCATTGTCCCTTACTGTGACACATTCTTCTTTTCTAAATTTCTAGACTAAGATTTGTATTCAGTCAACAATGTCAACTCAGGCAGTGCTTTCCAAACACTTCTTCCTAAATCATGAGATGTATTATAAATGAAATGCACATGCATCAGATTTCATTGCTTTTGGTATGCCGTTAAACTACTTCAACTCTTCAGAAAACTTTGATTTTCCTTTCTCTTCCTTGCTCTGCTTTGTGCACTTCAGTGCGTAATCAAACAAAAAGTGGGGCTATGGGATACATACCCCTTTCTGTCATGAGAAAACATCAATCTTTTCTATGCCTTTGTCTTCATCAGCATAAAAGAAGTTTTGTTTTCTTGGCTAGTTTTTTTTAATGAGAAAATACCTATTATGCTCTAATTATCTTACATTCAAAAATGGAAGCCGAAGCGAAGCGCATAGAGCATTTATAGTCAGGTAGCTAGGCAAAATTAGCATTTCATACTCATTACCCATACTTGATATTGTTTAGTTTTCCTTACGGCAAAACTAAAGTGCCTGTGTTTTTACAGAGGAATACCTCATGGACTATAATTATACACACTAAAGCACACTCTTTCTTTTCCCTCTCAGTGAAGGCATAACCTCACATTCTAAAGGAAGGTGGGAGGGGAATGAGAAAGAGAAAATAATGTGGCTCCACTCCATCCCCAGAGGGGAGATCAGTGAGGGCACAGTCTAGACAGGGGTTGGACAGCAGGGAGTTGTAATTCCCGTCTTATTTGTTTTTACCTTTCTCAGGGCAGGCAATGGTTCAGTTCCTGTGTCTCCCTCAGCTCATAAGAGGGACCAAGCTGTAAGTTCCAGACTTTAAAAAAACCAACAAACCAAAACCCAAAAAACACCACCAGAAAAAGACTACTGTTGAACTTTAAGACACCTTTTAAATTACACTTTTATTGTACAGGGTTTTTTCAGGGGTTTTTTCAGCTTCCACTGGTAGCAACCTTTGGCAAAGCTGAACAAAAGAAAATTCATAGCCATCAAAAAGCCTCACAGATTTATTTTGCAGGGAAAAGAGGCCTATATGTTGTGGAGGAACTTGCAGCAAATGAGTGGTACTGAGAGAAAAGTTCTGTCAATAGAAGACCTGAGCTTCAATATGGTACTGCAAGGAGAATGTTTTTGACTGGATTGCAATAAGTATCCAGCATAAGGATGGGAGAGAAAAAGAAAAGCACAGTAAACCAAAGTACAGAGCTGGAATGAGTACACAAGGGAAATAAGCTTCAGTATATCCCAGCATCTGGGTAAAAAGGCTCACAGTGCAGTTTAGTGGAAATTTCAAAAGTTAATAATAAGCAATTTAGTAGGACTGAAAGTAGAAAAGAGAAATATGATTTATACAGGCAAAGTTAAGACCAGATTGCTTGGTTATAATAGATGATGTAGAAGGAGAAAAGTTTAAAACTGCGGCATGGGGTAAGACTCTTAGGTAAAAGAGGGCAAATGAACCAGAGGAAATGACTGACAGGTTGAATCTGAAAAACAGTATTTTCTGAAGGGAATTCCAGTAGTCTTTGAGGTGCGGATATGGATGTAGGAACCCAAGGGTGCATGCAAGCACTCAAGGCTAGTACTTAGTTTGGGTAGCTAACTCTGAGACAAGACATATGGAAACTCTTGGCTCACATTCTTTCATCTAATTCAAAGATTTTTTTCCAAAATGAATGGGAGACATGCATTTACTGTGAGTTTTAAAAAAATCATTTAAAATAAAATTCCATTTATTTTTTTTAATTACCTTTTACATGAGACTCGACTTACTTATCTGACATAGCAATTTGTTCCAACATTGCAGAGCCTGTGTTTGTCTTCCAGTTTCCAGATATGGAAGTTCTCCTGAAAGGGGGAAAATATTACAAAGACAGCCAGTGGTTTTATATTTTCACTATCTCTTAAATTACTCTGATTTCCACATGAATACTATAGCAGTATTTACACCTTTTTCATATCTGGTAGCTTATAACAGAACACCTAAACCGCAAAGAATTCTAACAGGCATCGCAATTGTCAGTAATACTCACTTCACTGTAGGCATGTTATGAAGTATGACAGTGCTGTGAAATCTCTGCTCCCCGTTTATTTATTTCAGTAAGTGAAAGTGTTAGCTATAAGCTGTTGTCAGTTATAAATGGATTGAATAGCCTGTAACATACGATTACTACAAATGTCAAGAAACTGAAGCTTCAGCTTCTCGTTTCAAAACCATACCACTGCAGAGTTAGGTCCCAACACCTGAAAATCAAGACATCTACCTTTTTAAGATCTCTGAAGTGATCTCAGATCTGTTTTAGAGCTGGATTTTGGTTTCTCCTCCAATTTTCACTCTTTGCTAGTTTACTAATACAATATAAACAGTTTATGTCAAGGCTTGAGTATATCATCTTTCATTTAATCTCTAAGAAAACAAGACTTCATATAAAGTTTTTTTCTTCTCAGACCTTAGGACTGCTAGCAGGGCTGAGAAGACTACTGTTTTCTGAAACCTAAATGCTGTACGGGGAATAGGCTAAAGATACAAATTATGAAGTGTTTCCAGTTAGTAAAAGAATAGGAACATCTGTAATATATTAAAAGTATATCAGGCAGCAGCTATAGTTTTCTCTCCATTTTTCTATTAACCTGATCACGAGGGTCAGTAGCAATTGTGGGGGAATGTTGACTTTTCTATGGGAACCTCATAAAGTTAGCCGAATTTTAGGGCATAAAGTTCTTGTATGGTGCCATATTCTTTGTTAATGTGGGAGAAACTGGAGCAAGGGGAAGGTGCGTGTTGAGTGCTGTGTGTAAGGTAACTTTGACCAGTAATAACGTTATTTTGTGATTTCTGCTTCATTTTTCAAGTGATATTTATTTACATGTGTGTACTTACAAATTAAAAATTTTAAGCTCATTACTACTTTACACACATATTCTGCATCAGAGAGACAATACTTTTCACAAATCACAATTCAACTCCACTGCAGAATTCTCAAGGTCATTCATTAGCATGTACTATTTAAGGTGTATTTTAGGAAGCAAGATGTGATCAAATCAGAAAGAAAAAAAAAATTGTCCTGAAGTATTTAGTTCAAGATCCTCAGCTGCACTGATGTAATCTCAGCACTACTGACTAGAGGAGAAAAGATGGTTTGCTTTAAGCCATGCTTTCACTCCACAACGTGAAAGGTCCCCTATTGAACCTGAAGCAGTCTCATGACTGGATGCTTGGCTGGCTGTACTGATGCTGTAGGGACCAGATGAGGACTGAGAGGAATGCTATGGACACAGACCTAACTGGTGTAATCTCAATAGCCTGTGGGCTGGAGCCGTTGGTGTTAGGTCTGTCACACAGAACTCCAAAACAACAGGGCTGTTCCACTAGACCATGGTTAAGTAATACAAAAGTACCTGACCGGACCACTTTAAACCTTAGATATGATTTCTATAATTCATATATGATTTCCTCTACTGAAATATGTAGGTTTCCCACCCTTCTTCACTTCTGTTCTGATAACTGCTAAGGGTCTTTCGCATCACTGTTTCCTCCTCTTTTACTAAATACTGAATAATCTAGAAAACAACTCTTAACACTTTTCAGTGCTTTACACTTACGCTTAACATGTTTTCACTTGATTCGGTCTTTGCAAAGAAGTAAGAACTGTTTTAAAATTATGATTAGTATAAACAATTCATAACAACTTGAGCTTCCCCTTTTCAAACACCCTTCTGCTTTATTTAGTACAATTTAAAGTACACAATCCAAATTGCTTGGACAGGGACTTGTCATTAGAAAAATATGTAGATATGTCTACCTACAATTCTTGTGTAGATAGCCTGCTTAGTGATTTGATTCTATAGCACTGTCTTTCTTTGGTTGATGTGCTCTACTTTTGTTTTATTGACCTTTTGATCAAAGTACATTAAGTTACGGATTCAGAGTATTGCTTTTGGAGAGGAGATTTAGATGTAGCATTTTTGTATTTCTGTTTTTCTTCCTTGTGTGTGACCCTTTTAACTCTATTTCCTTGAAGTCCGATGAATTCTGTAATGGTACCAAGTGTAGTTAAGTATGCGTCCCAAAACGTTTTGAGGAGCTGTGGTATTTAGAGGGACACAATGTTGCATTTTGGCTATAATCTCTATTGACAGATGATAAGCACCAGTGTTTTGTGAGTCATGGATCCACTTATACCACAATTTCCAACAGAATTATAAAACTGAAGCTCTTAATAACTCTCTTTAAACTACAAAAACAAATGTTCAGCTGGTATTTTTTGTGGTGGCTCTGTAAGTACTCTGTTCCTGTGTCACAGAACAAAATAAGAACCAGCTGTAAAACAATATTCTACTGACATAATGTATATGTATGCATATGAAGATTTTTTCAGACATTTGGTAAATCTTCTCCTTTTCATAATGCTCTGTAACAATGGATCAGTATTTCATTTTTTGTGTGATTTAACTGTATGAAAGAATCTAGAGAATAAATGATTGCTAGGCTTTTAGCATTTGGATGAACCCATAGTTTCTGAGTAGAAACTTAAAAATAAATAAAAGGTAGGAGGAACAGGCTGTCTTTTTAACTTATTTTTGCTATGCCTTAGGCCAACTGCTGCTTCTGTGAAGAAAAAACATTTGTGTTTGAAAATGATAAATTTACCATGGCTGACTCTTCCAAAATTATTCTAGAGACTGAACAGCATTTAAATTTCAAGTCAAAGAAAAAAATGTAGAGCTCTCCTATGAAATGTAGTGCTCCAATTTCTATCATAGGCAATGAACCATCAAGTTACTAACACTACATCTGACTGCTGCTATCTGTTGGTGTGTCATAACCATTAAGAGTTGGGCCTTATTCCTAAGACTCTGCCACTTGGGAGCTGTAAGACAGAGACAAATCAACTCTGTTTGTTATAAACAGAGGAGGGGAGAGATGGGTAGCACAACACAAGAAATCTGCCTGTCAAAGCACCAACAAGACAGAAAAGAAAGTACTATCCTAGCCTCAAAGAGACAGAAGTAGAGAGAAAGAAGGCTGACTGGCAACTGGAAGTAGAGGGAGAACAAGGCTGTTGAGCGGCACTGAGTAGAATAGAAGGGGCAAGGGAGAACCTGGGGCAATAAAAAAGGCTAGGCATAAGGGGTAAGAGACAGAAAGGTAGAAGTGGTCTGGGAAAGTGGTGGAACTGGACCAAGGTATGGTTTGGACAGATAGAAGAGAGGTGACCTTTAAAAAGGGTAGAAAGGAGGACCCTGGGAATTACCGACCTGTCAGCCTCACCTCTGTGCCTGGCAAGATCATGGAACAGATCCTCCTAGAAGCAATGCTAAAGCACATGGAGGACAGGGAGGTGATTCGAGACAGCCAGCATGGCTTCACCAAGGGCAAGTCCTGCCTGACTAACCTGGTGGCTTTCTGTGATGGAGTAACTGCATCAGTGGACAAGGGAAAAGCAATGGATGTCATCTATCTGGACTTCCAAAAAGCCTTCGACATGGTCCCCCACAACATCCTTCTCTCTAAATTGGAGAGATATGGATTTGATGGGTGGACTGTTCGGTGGATAAGGAACCGGTTGGATGGTCGCAAACAGAGGGTAGTGGTCAACGGCT